>JANAVB010010040.1:0-103171 GCA_029216955.1 Iris pallida
AAACGAAATGAAAAAAAAATCAAGTGCAGCAGCTGCTCTTCGAAAAAAGAAAGGCCTTAGGAGAAAGGGGAGGAGAGAGAGAGAAGTAAAAAAAAGAATGGGGAAAAGAACTGAGAGGGAGAGGGAGGCGGCGGGGAGGAAGTCGACCGGGGCTCGTCGGCAGGTGGGTGCGCGGGGAGCGTAGATGAAGAGGAGCGTCGGAGGAAGGAAGAGGCAGAGGACGGAGGCTGGCTAGGGCTAGGCCGGCGACGGAGCGCTGGGCTCACGGAGGCGGAGGAGAACGCCGGCGCGGTGAGGGTTTGAGCGGCGGTGGAGGAGGAAGAGAAGAAGAGGCGGCGAGCTGCGGTCGGAAGAGAGGGTTTTCGGGGGTTCGGCCACGCGGCTCGCAAGCGGACGCGGCGGTGCGGCGCACCAGGGGAAGCGCGATGCTGGCGGTCGATGTTGGTGGGGGTGCTACGCCAGAGAAGGCGGAGCAGGGCTCGCCTGGGGATATTGCCAGCGGGGACGTGGGGATGGCGTGTCGGGTCGACACAAAAGGGAACGCACGGCTCAGCCGTGCTCGGCTGACTTGCGGTGCCGCGGCGTCGTGCCCGTGAGTTTCTGGACGGAGGCGGGTGCACCATTCGCCGGCGCTGGGCCAGTTTGCCGTACGACAGGTACGGGTTTCCTTTTGGGTTTTCTTTTTGGGGGATTGGCTAGGAAATGGCCGATCGTGGCGGCGGCGAAGGTGGTGGTGGGTGATTTTGGTGGTCTGGAAGGAGGCAGCCAGGGAGTCGCGGCTGCGGGGAGAAGCTGACCGTCGGTGGCTGCGATCGGTGTTGGCCGATGGTTTGTTAAAACAGGAACAGGATCAGTTGTACTGGGTTCCGACGGCTGCGGGGTGGTCCTGGTGGTCGGGGTTGATGGTCGGATGGAGGCTGTGGTGGGTTTCTAGGGGATGGCCATGGTGGTCGCACTAATGGTGGTGTTGCGGGTAGTGGCGGTGGCCGTGAGGGGACGGCCGAGAAGTCGAGGGTGGTGGTGGTGATTCGGCGGTATGGTCGGGAAGAGACGGGGCTTGGTGGTCGTGGTCGGGCTTGGTGGTCGGGGTATGTGGTTAGGATTTAGGATTGGGTCGGGAGAAGTATCCTGCGAGACACGGGATGGATTGGCGTCCGGGGTTGTCGAACGCGGGGAATATATGTATATGTAAAGGAAGATAAGTAGTGGATGGGACACGGACACGGTCATGAACACGATGCACTCACTTTAGTTGTAGTAGAGAATTTGTGGATGATTGGAGTAATTCATGGAGGAGTACCTGCCTATTTATAGGATGTGGGAATTCCCATTGGGATTGGATTAGGGAAAAATTTAAAACCCAATTAGATTTAAATCAATAATCAAATCCAAATTCAAATTCAATTCAAATCTAATTTAAATCTAATTAAATTTTTTTGGTTTAAAATCAAATCAATTTCAAATATAGATATTAGTTTACTATTTAAATAAATTCATAAATTCAAAGCAAGATTTAAATCGCCACAATAAATTCAAAATATGCTTTCCAAATATACTAATAATATTAATTTCGAAAATTACATTATAAATAAACAAAATAATAATTATAAATATATGTATGCACAAATAATATTTTTATAATTATGCTTTTCTTAGTATACGATAAAATATTATTTATGATTAATAACTGATTAAAAACAAAAGGCTTTTTATAGCAAGAATAATAATTATATATAATATTTTGAAAGTGTATAAAAAAATAAAAATGTTTTTCTAAAATATGTACGCTCGTACATATTCGCACTCGACGAGCAAGAAAAGTAAAATTTTGTGCGCGACATAAAATACGACTACGCGACGTACAATATAAAAAATTTAAATCAGTACCAAAATCGATAAAAATATAGTAGAAATTTAGGGGTTTTACATCCTACCCAACTTAAAAGAATTCCGTCCTCAAAATTAAGAATTCGTAGGGGGGTGAGAAGACACAAGGGGGTATCGATGGGAAACAATCTATAACAAATCATGCCGTAAGAATTCACGATCTATATTATAGAAAAATAATACGGTATTGTCATAATCGATATGAAGGCTTAGAGGAAGTTCTAGTACAACGCTTTCGTTCTTCTAAAATAGGTGAAGGCGAAAGCAATATAGAGTTCGATGGAGGCATTATTGAATACGAATATGTGGTTCAAAGGCGACGGAATAATTCAAAATGAGTTATCAAGGCAGTCGTGGATGGGACTCTAAAGTCCAAGTTTTAATTATGTTCCATTCACGTAGAATAATAGACAAAAGCGAACCAAAGTGCACTTGGTTGATCAGACCATCATGCACCGGTTCTGATTAGACCATCTGTTAGTGGACATGCCCAAATAACATATGTCTTGAAACAAGCTTGATAAAAGAATAAGCTTGCAAAAACTAGGCTACATTAGCATCATTAGTCAAGATAGTAAAAACATAGGCACGAGAGATTTTAGATTGAAAGAAAGCAGAATGATTCTAAGTTATATCCTGTGTTAGTCTCTATACAGTCGTCCTCTAGTCTTCTTGTCCAAGTCCTTGGTTGACTAGATGGGTTAGGGTCCTCTAAATTCTAGAATCTAAGTAGGCTTGCTAATATAGGTCACTAGGATAAGGGGTTGCTAGGTCATAAGGCATTCTACCCAACTTAAAAGAATTAAACTAATGGTATTTGGGACATCTAACTAGTAGGGTCAATCTCTAGCAAGCACGAAGGGAAGATAAGAATAATGATAGAATGAATCAAAAAGATGCAATCGATGAGCCAAACGGTAGATAAAATCTAGGAAAGAGGTCAAGTATGTAGATGAGATCCTAGACTTCTAATCCTATTCGCAGGCTTGCTTGGTACGGTAAAGTAACCAAACAATTTATCTTGACCTGCATGGGCCACCACAAAAATATGTAACGCCCCAGTCCCAAAATATGTAGGACTAGGAACGTAGACATGCCAGTTGTATTCATACGAAGTATACTCCAATATATAGAAGCCTCGTATAAATACATATGTAAAATACAGTAGAACCATAACTAATCTCATCTACACAAAATAAATGAATAAAAGATATCATATAAAGATAATGATTTGTCTTGATACCATATGTTGGGCGGAGACAAATCCACTACCAACAAGTAAAAGAAAAACACATGAGTAAGAAATAAATTTGGCGAGCGAAGCGAAGACGATCCAAGTGAAATCATCCTCGAAGAAATAGCGAGGATCACGGCTAGAGCTAGAACACCTGCAAAAGACAATAGCACACACCTGAAGACTCTTCTTCTCTTTGAGTAGATCTTCTTCTAATTGGGTAATGGTCTTGTTTTTCTCTTCGGATAGTCTTGTGGTCTCGTGTAGCAACAACTTAATAGAAGAAAGCAAACCTACCACAATAGAATTATCATTAGTTCTAACCTCAGCTAGTAGGTCGATAAGTCTTCCTATTTCACCTTTGTACTCCTTGAGTACCTTCTTAGAGTTTTGATATTTACTACGCAGTTTTCTGTAATCACCTAAGAGGTTACTAAAGGCTTCACCTAATTGCTCAAAGGTAAAATCATCATATGTATCAAACAAGGGGTTAGTATTTACCTGATCGAATGCCATTAAGCATACATTTGTAGCGTCATCTGACTGTTCATCTTTTGAATCGCTGGCTTCACTTTTATGCCATATGCTCATATTGGCGTACCTTCTGGATGTTGATTTCTTCAGGTAACCTTTGTCATATTTGTTGCTTTTCCTGGTTGATGATGATGTTGTTGGACAGTCCTTCTTCATATGTCCTTTATTCTTGCAATCATAGCAGATAGGATCTTCTTCATTGTTGTTGTTGTTGTGTTCCTTTGTTCTTCTATTAAATATCATGAACTTCTTAAACTTTCTTACTAGGAGAGCTTGACCTTCGGAGTCAGAATCACTGTCGTTAGAATTATCTTCGACAGTTCTTCTATGTTGAGCTTTGAAAGCGATCGACTTCTCCTTCAGTGTAATATCTTCAAAGTCTTGAAGTTTCAGCTCGTGAGTGAGTAGCTTACCCATGAGTGTTTCAAGAGACATAGTTGTGAGATCGTTTCCTTCAATGATTGTCGTAGCCTTCGGAATCCAGTTCTTTGTGAGAGCTCGTAGAAGTTTATGAATCTTCTCATGGTTATTGTATTCCTTGCCTAATGAAGACAGAGGATTTATAATATCCAAAAAACTTGTAAATATCTGAGTGACGGATTCATTTGGCTTTATTTTGAATGCCTCATACTCCTGAGTAAGTCTGTTGATTTTTGACTCCTTGAATTGCGTCATGCCTTCATGAGTCACTTCGAGAAGTTTCTACACTTCACTTGATGTTGTGTACGTAGACACCTTCAGTCCTGTCTAAGGCACAAAACAAAGCATTAATAGCACATGCGTCAAGACTGGTATTTTTTTTCATCCTCAGTATACTTGTCATGGGGTTTCTCAACCAACTCCCCTTCAACAAGAATACGTGCAGGCTTTTTATAGCCATCAATAACAATAGACCATAAGTCAAAATCTAGAGATTTTAAAAAGAAACCCATCCATGTTTTCCAGTATGTGTAATTCGTACCATCAAACAATGGGGGTCTGTTTATGGCTTGGCCTTCACTTGTGAATTTCACAGTTGCCACGTGTTATAATATGATCTATGTAACAGCTGAAATATTAAAGAATATAATAACAGTGTTACCTTTCTTTACCTGTATAACCCGCTCTGATACCAATTATAGGAGAAATTGGTATGAGCAATAATACCTCTATAAGAAGCACCTGCTCTGCTACCAATTGTAGGAATGAATCGTAAACCACAATACTCTAGAGGGGGGTGAATAGAATAGGTAGTAGAATTTAGCTATTTTAAATGTTAGCAACAAGATCACAAATAATATATCACAAGTATATAAATATAAAGGCAGTGATCAGAAAGCAAACGCAAAGACGGCGATGTATACTGGTTTCTCTCTTGTAAGGACTATTCCAGTCGAAAGAACTCTAGCTTCCAGTTGAATCCACTATTGGAAAATATCACAAGTTTTCATACGAAGTCCCTGCAACTTCTACAACGCGAGCTTTGATACGAAGTACTCGACCAACTTCAATTATGAAGTATTTTCTTCAATCAAGCCTCTAATTATAATCTCTCTGAAACTTCTAGACCATAATGCACTGGTAAATCGACTAGAGGATTGTATCTGGCTTGGGATTTGAAAATGAAAGCTTTTAGAACACTTTGGAAGATGTTTAAGCTTAGAGAGAAGAGATAAGAAAGTGAATGAGTGAATTAAAATTATTGAAATCCTTCTCTATTTATAGGTTATCTAAAGACAGAATTCTGGCAGAATTCGGGTAGAACTCTTTGAGAAAATCTTGGCAAATAGTCGTTGCATCCATAACTGCAGGAGGACCAAGTTCAAAATCCAAACGACACTAAACGAATTATAGCCGAATTCGGGCTGAACTCTGGCCGAATTCTCCTAAGGCCAATTCTAATTTTTGGGACATTTTGTAAAACTGGTTTTTGAGTTATGGCTTATTGAAAAGTTTAAGCAGTTATGAGCTTTATAAAATGGGCTATTTTCAAAACATAGGATTTTTTGAAAACGTTTTGGGGTAGCCTTTTTTCCCAGTACGACTTGGCGTACAAAGTATTCCTAAACTCAATAAATATAAAAATTACATTGAATATGAAATACAGGCTCATACGATAAAAACAGCTTTAGTTTTGAACAGAATGGTAGAACTTCATTAGCAGTTGTCCAAGTAGCCCTTATATCGAGACAGGGTTAGATCAATTATTAAAATCAGGTTCGACCATGACCAATGGGCCAACAGGCATGATACCTTTTGAGGCGTTGTATGGCCGACGGTGTCGGACACCTTTATCTTAGGATAATATAGGGGAGAGAGTCTTGCTTGGGCCAGAGATGGTAGTGGATGCAACAGATAATTTCAGATATATCAGGGATAGACCCAGAGTTGCTCAGGATAGGCAGAAGCACTGGACAGACGGTCACCGTAGGCCTCTGGAGTTCATTGTTGGAGACTTTATTTTTCTAAGGATGTCCCCTACTCGAGGCACTATCAGGTTCGGGAAAAGGGGAAGCTCAGTCCTCGATATATTGTCCCATTTGAAATAGTAGAGACAATGGGTCCAGTGGCATACAGGTTGGCACTTCCACCTAGTTTGGACGGGGCCTATAATGTCTTCCATGTTTCTCAGCTCAGGCGGTACATTGTAGATCCCAGTCACATTATAGATCATTCCGAGCTTGAGATTCAGGATCGTAGAGAGAAGCAGCTGCTGAACCAGACCATAGCTTTAGTCAGAGTGGCTTGGAGGTATCACTCTCCTGGGAAGTCTACCTAGAAGAGAGAAAGGATGAGATGAGGGGGAAATACTCGCATCTGTTGAGTGATTGCTTAATATACTTGTATATCTACACTCCTTAAATTTTGAAGACGAAATTTTCTAAGAAGGGAGGATTTGTAACCCCACTTTCCTCTAAATAAATATTTTGGCATTATTCATCTATCTATTATATTATAATTAACTATTATTTTTACTAATTAATAACTAGCCATTATTTATTATTAATTAGCTATTATATTTTCTGAACAATTTAGAATCCTATAAGTGAGCTTAGGGCTTAAATGCTAAATCTTATTGAGCCAAGCCCATAGCCCTAATTTCTTCTTCCTTAATCTGGCCCAAATCCCATCTCAGCCAACATTTTATTTTCCTTTACTTTTCTTTTCTCTTCAATTTTTCCTAATAGACCCATAGCCCAAGCAAATTTGGCCAAGTATAAACCCATAGTTTATGCTAAGATCATTCTTTCTTTCTTCTTAAAACAGAAGGTACGCTCGACAAGTGACCGATGGAGCTCATCCGAGCATCTCTGGCAAGGGAAAGCGCATCTCCTCGAGTGTTCCAGAAGACTCTAGAGCCATCCTCTACCGACCAAAGCCCCATCATCTCGGTCGTCCAATCCCCACTGCCATACTCCAGCGAATCACCATCGTCCGACGCTTACGGCCACACCCTCCTTGCCAACCGATAAATGAGACCGACCCCCTCTGTTCATCTCATCAGAACGACCATGGCGAAGTCCTGCTCCTCCGACAACCTCCTCAATTCTTCTTCTTCCTTTTCTCACCCCACCGAGTTAGTTTAAACCCTAACCCTAATCTCTACTCTCGAGCTTCCCCACCATAGCAGTAAGGGGACGTTTGGTACGCGGAATACTATATAGCCGAGAATTGTATATTCCAGAGAATCAAATTCCAAGGAATTAAATTCCTTGGAAAATTACATTCCTATGTTTGGTGACAATATAAATATTCCCGGGAAAAAAAATAAAAAATAATAATAACAAAAAAATGAACAAATTTAAAAAAACGGGTAAAAACGACAAAAAAATCGATAAAAAAAAATGGTAAAACGACAAAAAATATGTAAAAACGACAAAATAACAAAAAACGACAAAACGATGAAAAATGACAAAAACTCGGTTAAAACGACAAAAATGACCAAAAAGCGACAAAAAATGTATAAACGACAAAAAATAACAAAAAAATGGGGTAAAAAACGACAAAAAATAACCAAACACGACAAAAACGACATAAAATCGGTAAAAAACGACAAAATAACCAAAATGCGGCAAAAACGATAAAAACAAAAAAAAAAATCAGTTAAAACAACAAAAATCGGTTAAAAACGACAAAAAAATCGGTTAAAAATAACACAAAATCGGTTAAAACGACAAAAAAATAACCAAAAAGCGACAAAAACAAAAAATAATCGATAAAAAACGACAAAAAAGGACCAAAAATCGGTTAAAACGACAAAAAATCGGTTAAAACGACAAAAAATAACCAAAAAGCGACAAAAACGTCAAAAAAATCAGTAAAAGCGACAAAAATGACAAAAAAACGACATAAAATCAGGTAAAAATGACCAAAAAGCGACAAAAACGACAAAAAAGACTAAAAACGGTAAAAATAACAAAAAAACTACAAAAACAACAAAAATCGGTTAAAAACAACAAAAAGTTGGTTAAAACGACAAAAAAAAAACCAAAAAAACCGACAAAAGCGACAAAAAAAACGACAAAAATGACCAAAAAGCGACAAAAACGACAAAAAATGACTAATAATCGATAAAAAACAACAAAAAAAGCTACCAACAAAAAATCGCTTAAAACGACAAAAATTGACAAAAAAGCGACAAAAAGGACAAAAATTAGGTAAAAACGACAAAAAATAATCAAAAAGTGACAAAAAGACAAAAAATGGGTAAAAACGACAAAAAATCGCTTAAAACGACAAAAAATTGGTACAAACGACAAAAAATGACAAAAAAAGATAAAAACGACAAAAAAGAAAAATGTTCAAAACTAATCAAAATTGATCAAAAAGAAGAAAAAAATTTAAACAACTTTTTTTTTGCCCGGGCAAAAAAAAAAATACCCACCTATTCTCAAGGGATAGAATTCCCATGTTTTGTGGGTAAACTATTTACCCGGATATTTATAATTTCCGGGAATAAATTTTTTATAAGCCAAACAAACGTGGTAATGGATTCCCATCTTAAATTTTTTCGGGAATAAAAAAAATATCGCGTACCAAACGTCCCCTAAGGGTCTGCTCGGCGAGCAGCACTTAATCGCAGAAGCTCCTCTGGCATACTCTCTGTTAGTGTCGGGGCACAATTTTTTGATGGAAAACTGAGAATTTTGTAACAATTGTAAAAACAATCGTTATTACGTAACACTTCACAGAAGGTACGTAACAGAAATTCTACTAATGCAACACTTCACAGAAGGTGCACAGATTTCTACCAACACAAACACTTCACCGAAGGTGCGCTAATAGAATTTTGATAAACGAAGAAGGTGATGCAACACTTCACAGAAGGTGCACAGATTTCTACCAATGCGAACACTTCACCGAAGGTGCGCTAATAGAATTCTGATAAACGAAGAAGGTGACAGGCGAAAGATGGAAAAACTTCTGCTGGGGTGAATGATTACCGTTACTCAAAGCTTTATTCGCCCCACACGAATAGCTTCCAGGAACCAGCAAGTTCGTCGGAGAACTTGGAACACTCTTGCTCTTCTGACTCCTCGGATGAACACGAACTCCCGTACAAAACTCAACGCTGGTACAATACCTCTCTTCTCTCTCACAGCTTCTAAACACTTGTAAACTTTCTGTCTACTACCTGTGTATTAGTTCCCAACTGTGAGAGAGAAGGAGGAGACCTTATATAGGCCCCCCGCAACAACTGCCCGGTTAGCACAATGTTAGGGACGTGGTAATAACCACCCTGAACATGGAGCAACCGCTCAGAACAAGCAAAGACACGTTCTGCCGCAAGTTGTGCCACTCGCGTAACCAGCGTGATTTGTACTTTACGCACACTGTCCTATTACGCAACCTGTGCACACTACGCACTCTACGCACACTGCATACGCTGCGCACACTGTGCACTCTACGCACGCTGAGCACGCTGCGCATACTACGCATACTGCGAGTACTGGGCTGCATAACTGGGCTCGCGTAACTGGGACCGTATAATGTAGCGTACGTAACGTGGCCGCATAAGTGGCTCGCACAACGAGCGCAACTTAAGCGCACTATGCGCCTAATGACGATGCTGACGTGCTAAGTGCAAAGTACGCCAACAAAATGCCACATTACGCCTCATGAGCCCTTGAGTCCGAGTCCGAGCCCGAGCCCGAGCCCGAGTCCGAGTCCGAGTCGCTAAGCCCCTATGGGGCTTAGCTCCCATGGAAATAAATTTCCCAAGAGCAAAAAGCTAGAAGCTTACCATGGAGCCTTATACTTACCTCTTAATAAAATCACCCACATGGTTCCCACCTTTGGGTCACCACCCATGTACACATCCCAACAATACATAGAAGCTTATATATGTTATGATACCACATGATGCATTTTCGATATGGGACTAAAACTTTACTAAGCATGTAGAGAACAAGTTCTCTACATGTCAAGAATACAAATGCCCCAACAATCCCCCACATATCTCAATATATATGGGTTCGAGTGTTCCCCACAGTGATTGTCTATCATGCATTAGGAGAGATGTCGCGATGACTTGAATCTTCCCGTATGGGTTAAACAACAAACTATAATATAAGAATGGACTAAGCCTTGAATTCTGCACCATACCTGAAGTTGTGCCCACTCACATAATGTAGTCACATGTGCTTCTGGCTATGCACATTAAAGGCCCTGTGCCAGCCTGGTTTCAGTGTATACTTTTGGACGTCTACAAGTTTACCCTCAAGAGACGGCCTGATATCTCTGTCCATACACTATAGGTGAGTTCATTATAAAGAGACATGGCATGGAACGCTTTACGCTCCCCTTGCGGTACTACGCCGCTATGATATGGCCCGAAGCCAAGGCATTACCCCTCCCTGGGAATCACCCCATATTTGGGAACCTTTGTAGTGTCATACTACTGTAGCATGAGGCAACTGCCTCTTTGTAGTGCCAAACTATCTAGCATGAAGCCTTAGGCTCCCTTGCGGTGTTACGCCGCAACGACATGGCTTGCAAGGCCGAGGCTTTATCCCTAACCGGGTACCTCATCGTGGTGTCGTGCCACTTGTAACATGAGGAACTCCTCCTCTTTGTAGTGCTGACTACACCCCTCTTTATTTTTAACATACAGCATTAGGCTTACTGCCTATTTACGGTGCTACGCCGCTGTGACTTGGCCTGCAAAGCCGAGGCATTATCCTATTCCTGGGCAGCACCCCACATATAGGAACCTCATCGTGGAGTCACCCCACTGTAGCATGGAGTTTCACTCCTTGTAGTGCTGCTATACCGTGCTTCCTGTAAAGCACACCAGGCATTCACTCTGCCTGAGAACTCATTAAAACAATTAAGCCAACCTTCCCACAGGAACCGTTTTCCACATAAAACAACAGTAGACAATAGTGGTTATAGGTTTGTAACCTCTCCATGCCGAATAGAACATGTACCCACCGTTCCTGATATTCTTCCAGTTAATGGTCCTCCCTTGAACCAAAAGCTAGATGCCTAGTAGATAAATCTATGAACTAATAGCATAAAACTTTATGGTAGAAATACAATAACTAATATCAGAATGCCTTCAATCCTATTTTACATGCTGAGTCATCGACCAGCTGGCACATGAGGCCCTTGGTGAACGGATCCGCCAGGTTTTCCTGACTCTGAACATCAATCACTGTAATTATACCTCTCTTAATAAGATCGTGTACTGCCCTGTGCTTTAACCGTACAGTCATCTTCTTGTCGTTGAAGAGGTCATTTGATGCCACCGTCGCAGTCGCCTGGTTGTCGCAGTATATCGATATTATCGGTATTTGTGCCTCAACCACTGGAAGATCATACATGAGCTCCCGAAACCATTCTGTTTCCTCGACTGCGGTGTCAAGTACAAAGAACTCAGATTCCATGGATGACCGCGAGAGCATTGTCTGCTTCTTCGACTTCCATGATATAGCAGCTCCACCCATTGTGAAAATATATCCACCTGTGGACCTCTCGCTCTCCAAATCTGAGCACCAGCTGGCATCTTTGAAGCCTTCCACTACCTATGGATCTCCGCTGTAGTACAGTACATATGTCTGAGTCTTCTTGAGATATCTCATAACCCGTTTCACAGTCTTCCAGTGTTCAAAACCAGGATTACTCGTGAAACGACTCAGCATTCCCACGGCGAAAGCTATGTCAGGCCTTGTGGCAGTAGTAGCATACATCAAACTTTCGATTACGCTTGCATACTCCAGCTGTCTGACGCTTTTCCCTGAATTAGGCTTCAGCTTCAGATCACACCTGTACGGCGTATCGATCCCTGAAAGATCTCGATACCCATAACGAGTGATCATCTTCTCAATATAATAAGACTGTGATAGCGCTAGTCCAGTGTCTGTCCGGATGATCTTGATCCCTAAGATCACATCAGCTTCCCCCAAGTCCTTCATACTGAACTTGCTCGAGATGAACCTCTTTGTCTCCGTGACACAGCTCATATCCGTACCTAGGATAAGCATATCGTCCACATACAGACAAACGATTACACATCTTCCATCAACGAACTTCGTGTAAACACACTTGTCCGTCTCGCTGACCATGTAGCCATTTGACCTTATAACTTTGTCAAATTTCTTATGCCACATCTTGGGAGCCTGTTTAAGATCGTACAAAGATTTCACCAACTTACAGACTTTGTCTTCAAGGCCCTTGACGACAAATCCTTCTGGCTGTTGCATGTATATCTCTTCGGTCAGCTCGCCATTTAGGAAAGCCGTTTTCATATCCATCTGATGTATCACCATCTTATGTATTGCTGCAAGAGCAATTAACACTTTGATGGTGGTCATCCGGGCTACTGGAGCATACGTGTCAAAGTAGTCAATCACCTGCTTCCAAGAAAACCCCTTGGCTACCAACCTAGCCTTGAACTTGTTAATAGTTCCGTCTGCTTTCATCTTCTTCTTGAAGATCTATTTGCATCCGATGGGTTTCGCTCCTTCAGGAAGATCAACCAACACCCAAGTGTTATTTGAGGTGATAGGATCAATTTCATTGTCAATCGCCTCCTTCCAGAAAATTGCGACTCTGGTCTTCATCGCCTCATCATAAGTAAGCGGATCTGCTTCCACATGATAGGTGACAAAATCACTTCCGAAGTCCTTCGGCCTCCTGACTCGCTTCGTTGACGGCTCAGCAAGATCTGGTTCAACCGTTGTTTCAACAACATCTTCTTGGACCACATCTTCATTGAAGACCTACGCACCCTCATTATTCTCCGGAACATCCGTAAGAACAATATTCTTGTGCCTTGCAAATTTGTCTTCAAAATATTCTGCGTTGCGAGATTCAATGATATGGTTTGACTCAATATCAAAAAATCTCCGAGCATCACTCTTCTCGGCATACCCCAAGAAGATCGTCTTAGTAGTCCTTGTCCCAAGCTTCTGAATCTTTAGATCTGGAAGCTTGACATATGCCAGATACCCCCACACTCGAATGACATTCAAGTTAGGTCTGACTGTGAACCAGAGTTCATGAGGAGTAATGTCAGAAGTTGCATGAGGCACCCTATTCGGAATAAAAGTGGCCATCAGTGCAGCTTCTCCCCAGTAGCACTTAGGAAGACCAGCAGTCAACAACATTGAGTTAATCATTTCTGTTAACGTTCTGTTCTTTCTCTCTGCTACTCCGTTTGCTTGAGAAGAGTACGGAGCCGTAGTCTCATTGATAATTCCATGTTCTTTGCAGAACGATGCGAATTCATGAGACATGTACTCCCCACCTCGATCACTTCTTATTCTTTTGAGTTGTTGTCCAGTCTGCCGCTCAGCTTCGGCTCTAAACTCCTTGAACTTCTCTAATACTTCGTCTTTAGCCTTCAGCAAGTAGACGAACGCATACTTTGAGAAGTCATCGATGAAGGTTATAAAATACTTCATCCCGACCTTTGTAGAGAACTGTTTAAAGTCACAGATATCTGAGTGTACTAACTCCAGAAGATCTATACTTTGATTAACCCGAGGAAAGGGTTTCCTTGTGATCTTAGTTTGAGCACAAACTTCACATTTCTCTACCTTACCCCCACACATGGAGATAAACCCTAGACTAGACATTCTGTTAATTCATTTAGAATGAACATGTCCTAGCTTATTATGCCACAACTCATAAGTATAAGCAGAATGAGTGATTGTATTAACAACATTGAACTGATTTACAAGCTGAATTTTGAACATTCCTTCGGTATAAAAAACTTTTTCGAAATATGTTTCCCTGATAGACATCACCATCTGGCCAGCATTGATGTCCATCCTGAAGCTGCTTTGCAGAGTAGGCCTCCTGAGATCAGGTTTTTGGCGATAGCAGGTACATGCTTCACACCTTGAAACGTCAAAGACTTGCCATAAGTCAGCTTTCAATACTACTGTCCCGATCCCAAGCACTTCATCTTGTGCCTGATTCGCCACCATAACCACATCAGAAGTAGGGGTGTAGGTGGTGAACCACTCCTTGCTAGAGCAAACATGGCAGGTGGCTCCAGTGTCTACCCACCAATCAGCATCAGTTCCTACCGCATCAACCTACATAATCATAGCAACAACATCAGTGATCATAGATACCTTACTAGGCTCTCCTTGCTTCGATTGCTTGGCTTTTGCTTTGCACTCATTCTTAAAGTGGCCCTTCTTGCCACAGTTGAAGCAAGCCAAGTGGGACTTTGGCTTCTTCTTCTTCATTGAAGTACCCTTGACTTTTAGATTGTCAAGGTCCTTCTTCTTGCTTTGGGAAGCCGCATGCTTTCCCCTTGGTTCCCTTGAATGCACCAGATTGGCATTAGCCAATTGCTTGGACAGTGCGTCCACCTTCAGTTGAGCCCACATTTGGTCCTCAACATAGATTTTCTGCAGGAGATCTTCAAGGGTGATCTCCAGCTTCTTCCTATGCATGTTTGTATAGAACTTGATCCACCCAGCGGGGAGCTTTGAGACAATTCCCACCAACAACAAACTTGTCGGGGAGGGGCATCGTCTCGTCTTCCAGGCTTCTATCGCAGTTTTAGGAACTCCTTCACCTGCGGCAGCATAGACTTTTCGTCCTCAAATAACCACTTGTGATATCTTTCAACCACAAAGATTTTACTGCGGTTCTTGTCTTCTTCGTAGAGTTTTTCTAGAGACTCCCATATGTCTCTAGCGATAGTCTTCTTAGAATAGGATTCTGTAAGGGAATCTTCCATAGCATTCAGGATAAGCAGCCTGTAAATACTATTTTCCCTTCTCCATTTTGCTTGAAGTTTAGTAGCCGCAGGTGATTACGGCAGCAGACCCAACATCTGGAATAGTAGATTCTTCCTCCAGAAGCACGTGATCTGCGTATTTGAGTTGAAGGGTGAGATAAACCTTCCTCTTTCAGACTTGGTAATGTTCTCCATCAAACTTTTTAACTTACAAAAGTCAGAATTGAAGAGGGAAACAGTAACATTTTCCATCGTAGCAATAAAGCTTTGAGATTGTTAGTACCGGGGCACAATTTTTCGATAAAAAACTGAGAATTTCGAAACAATTGTAAAAACAATCGTTATTACGTAACACTTCACAGAAGGTATGTAACAGAAATTCCACTAATGCAACACTTTACAGAAGATGCACAGATTTCTACCAACGCAAACACTTCACCGAAGGTATGCTAATAGAATTCTGATAAACGAAAAAGTTGATGCAACACTTCACAGAAGGTGCACAGATTGCTACCAACGCGAACACTTCACCAAAGGTGCGCTAATAGAATTCTGATAAACGAAGAAGGTGACAGGCGAAAGATGGAAAAAACTCCTACTGGGGTGAATGATCACCGTTGCTCAAAGCTTTATTCGCCCCACACGAATAGCTTCCAGGAACCAGCAAGTTCGTCGAAGAACTTGGAACACTCTTGCTCTTTTGACTCCTCGGATGAATACGAACTCTCGTACAAAACTCAACGCTGGTACAATATCTCTCTTCTCTCTCACAGCTTCTAAATACTTGTAAACTTTCTGTCTACTACCTGTGTATTAGTTCCCAACTGTGAGAGAGAAGGAGGAGACCTTATATAGGCCCCTGCAACAACTGCTCGATTAGCACAATATTAGGGACGTGGTAATAACCACCCCGAACATGGAGCAACCACTCAGAATATGTAAAGACACGTTCTGCCGTAAGTTATGCCACTCGCGTAACCAGCATAATTTGCACTTTACACACACAGACCTATTACGCAACCTGTGCACACTACGCACTCTACGCACACTGCGTACGTTGTACACACTGCGCACTCTACGCACGTTGCGTACGCTGTGCACACTACGCATATTGTGCGTACTGGGCTGCATAACTGGGCCGGCGTAACTGGGCTCGCGTAACGTGGCACGCGTAACATGGCCGCACAAGTGGCTCGCGCAACTTAAGCGTACTATGCGCGCAAGTGGCTCGCGCAACTTAAGTACTATGTGCCTAGCGACGATGTTGACGTGCTAAGTGCAAAGTGCGCCAACAAAATGTAACATTACGCCTCATGAGCCCTTGAGCCCGAGTCCGAGTCCGAGTCCGTGTCCGAGTCGCTATGCCCCTATGGGGCTTAGCTCCCATGGAAATAAATTTCCCAAGAGCAAAAAGCTAGAAGCTTACCATGGAGCCTTATTCTTACCTCTTAATAAAATCATCCACATGGTTCCCACCTTTGGGTCACCACCCATGTGCACATCCCAATAATACATAGAAGCCTATATATGTTGAGATACCACATGATGCATTTCCGATGTGGGACTAAAACTTCACTAAACATGTAGAGAACAAGTTCTCTACATGTCAAGAATACAAATGCCCCAACACTCTCTTCCTCGACGGACTCGAGGCGATGACTAGACGATCAAACTCTGGCATCTTTTTCCTGGTTGATTGACTAGTTCATCTCCTTGGTGATTTCGTCAAACTTCTTTCATTGTTCTACCTCTTCTTCCCAGTTTGATCAATTTTAATTGATAGTGGCGATCGGTTGGTCCGGTTATCCTTTCCGACGACTCTTGGCGACAATTTCCCTCTCCGACAGTCGACGACGATGAACAACGATCGAACTGATCGATCGGGTTTCTCTCTATTTAGTAGCAACGACCGGGAAGCCGTTCTGCTCTGTGTCGACAGTGACGACACAGCAACAAGGGTCGATCGGTATGTTTTCCATTCCTAGCTCTGTAATTCAAAATTATGAGTTGATCGAGTAGTTCCTGATCTTGATTTCCTGGTTCGATCTTAGTTTGATCAATGAATTATCGATCAAAGAAGTTCTATGTGTTTAGATTTTTGCAATTTTGATCAGAGGAATACAAGGTGAACTCTAAAACAATTCTATTGTTAATGAGCATCAGGTGTTCGACATTTTGCTTCAGAGGGAGAAACGAGACTTGTTGTGTCCTAAACAGACACAAGAAAATCGTGTTGACTCAATTGGAGGGATAGGTATATGTTTGTTCTCCTAACCTTTCGTAGAAAAGATCGACAGTCTCTAATGTGTGTATAGCAACGAACTATTGTATAGACTATGTGTGCGATCAGACACATAGTTCTTGAACAAAGAAATGTGTCCAGAATAAATATCATGTTTTCCTTGTATCAGTAGCAGTGAAGACTCTTGGGCTGGCTTAGTTAAATGATATTGGCCAGGCCTGACTGTTGGAGTTAGAACTAGGTTGAACTTTACAACCAATGATGGGCTGGGTTCAGGTATAGATTAGGGACCAGTAGAGGAGAAGAGGGATGAGTACAATAAGTTCAGAGTTTAGGTTGGGCTGACTCATTGGGCCATGTCTGTAGTAGAGAGTATTGGCTAGGAGTTTAATAGAACTTAGTTAAAAGAAAAGAGGATTTATTTAGGAGAGTTTTATATTTGGTTAGGTTAATTATTAAAATGGAGATTAATAATAAGTAGGCTTAAACAAATCTTTCTATTTTCTAAGAAATATTTGTGTCTTATTTGACACAGATTTTCTGGACATTGGACTAGACCCCTACGACAATCTAGGCAAATACATTATGATCAAATTTATACTTTATAACTGTATGCATGTTCATATTGGACACCTAGTTGGCACGGAGACTTAGATTGTTATATTGTTCGTTTATTGTACTCATTGCTATTGTTGGGGATTGGAGAAATGTATAGTTTACATGTGATCAAAGCCCTTAGCGTAATATTATTGATAGCTTAGTCGCACATCGTGCACGTGCGCCTAAGTCGTACCGTACTGATTGTACTATTGTTCTATTGTACTCCCTAAGTTGATCACATGTAATATACTATTGCACCTAGTCGTTTTCCATTGCTATATTGTCACTCTTTCATTTACATATTAGTTGTTGATAGCATTGCTTTATAGTTTATTAGTACTATTCATCATAGGGTTGTACTTTGCTCCTTTTCTGACTGGATGTGTTGCAGGTGAGTTAGACGCTGACTTGTATACTAGCTACTATGGTCCCACAGATGAGGTGACCAGGGATGACCTAGCTCAGGAGGTAGAGCCAGCTGCTGATCTGGAGGTCTAGAGCAGAGTGTCAGTTGGAGAATGATGTAGTAGTGATTGTGTTGTATTATTCAGTGTTGTATCGTGTAGATCTGGATGACTATAATAATTGCTTAGGATGCACTTTATCTTTTACCGGATCTGTTTTCAGATATCTATTGTAAAAGTGTACTCCTAAAGCATAGTGGAACTCTGTGATGTGTTGTGATATGATAGTATGCAAAAGTGTTATGATGAGTTGATCCTTGTACTAATGATCATTGAGGTTTAGACAACTGACTACTACTGTCAACAATAGCATAAACTGGACGTGTCTGACTCGTATCCAGTTATCTGGGAGCGGGACGTGATAGTCTGGCTGGACATAATCGAAATGGTGGCTGCCGTAATTAGAGTTAGGGTTAGGTTTAGGATTAGGGATTGGGGATTTAGGGAATTTGTGTCCTGCGAGACACAGAACTTAAGGGACGTGTCCGGTGTATCGGACATCGGGATGGTGAATGTAATTGTCATAATAATAAAAATAGTATAAAGGGATTATAGGACACGAACACGATGCATGACATGATAATGGCTATAATGATTGTGGTGATTGAGAAATTGTGGTTGTGGAAAAAATAGAGGAAGCCTCCTTTATATATAGGAGTTGGGGAATCCTAAATAGGAGAGGACTAAATCTATGGATAAAACTTCCTATAGCTTTAGGTTCAATCAATTTAAATCGATTGAATCTAAATCCATCATTTGATGACAACAATAATTGAAATAATATTTAACAATATTTAAAATAGATTTTATAATTTAAAACTTAAAGATAATTGATAATAAAAAAAATTAATAAATCTTAAAGAATATCTTTTTTATAAAACAAACCATATTTTAAAAAATGGTTTTGATAAATCCCTTCATTATCAAAATATCTTTTATACGATTTCAAATACAAATATATTTTCTAAATTAAAAAATATCTAAAACTAAATTTAAAAAATAAAAATTCGAGAGTGGGCTTATAATTTGATACTTGACACATTGAATTACAATTGGATATGTCGTCTTGGCTTACAACTCACTAGTACAATAGATATACAATGTTTCATACATTATATCTTTTATAAACAGAAGACATCATCTTTTGTAAGGAGCGCTTATGCATGCCCAATAAATCTTCAATGCCTCGGGACTAATCAAGGTAATTCTTAGGGTACTAAACTTTCCAAGCACGAGCACCTGAAAAGAGTGCCCACAATGTGGTCAGTACATTATCGTGTATTGGCGAGCAGAACCAGCCCACTCGCCTAAACCAACACTAAGTAGTCATGTGAGTAAACATTTATTAATATTGATATTTCTATTTAGGCCTAGCATCAGTTTACAGTTCATGAGTAGTATAAAAAGGTATGTAAACATGTTATAACATTTTTCATGTAAAGAAAACATTGTAGTAGCATTGTAGTTAACATATTAAGTATCTTATATTAATACTCATGGAAAGGCAACATTTCAGTATCATTTCGATTAACATGTTAAGCAGTCAAGTTGAACTAACATGTATGATAAATATATCACTTATTTAGTGATTTCATACCAATGGCCGACTTTGTCGTACCTGTATAAAATACAGTTATATGATATATTTACTCTGCCTGCACAAAATATACATTAGCTTGCATCCTTACAACATGATTACTGGTATTATTTCATTATTTAGGACATTGCCATATAGGACTTCGAAGGTATGTGGTGCGCCATTCATAGTAGGTAGTTAGCCTAAATGAATGTCCCGATACCAAGTGCCCTTAAAGCATGTTTACGTTTCCCCTAGGTCGGATCAGCCCCAGTGCCCCAGGCATACCGTTCGAGGAAACAGTCACCCCCGTGTGCATAAGTTGTCCATGACATATTAATGTGTGTCCGACTCGATCGTGAACATAATCCATGGTAAAATATCAGAAGTAAGTAAAGGCAATAGTGTATCATCTTATCTCATCCAAGTCATGTTCAACGACTCATCATTTCTATCATTCGCATCATTTCCACACTTAGTGTTCTCATCGATCCCAAGCATAATTATTTTACAACGCATTAATTTATTATATTGTAACATTATCATATCGTTCAGTTCTCAAAGGGACATGCAGCATTACATTCATTTCATAGAGGCATGTAGCATTTCATTTTATTTTTTATAGGAAACAGACAACATTTTATATCTTTGTAACACTTACACAGAGTATACATGATTCATGTGTTTTATCTATTTTAGCAGCATTAATATGAGCAGTATTATCAATTCATTTCCAGGCATCAATTCACATTAGCAGTTCAATGTTCAAGTATTATCATCAGCAGCATTCAATATGAGCATCCTAAGTATTTTAGCAACTAAAGAATAGGACATTTAGGGACATAATATAGCAACACCATACCTATTTTATAAGCATGAAGGAGTAGGAGAGAAGGGACAGTTCCACTCACTTGCACAAAAGGGACTTCCTATTTTGGTCACATATATGCTCAACGGGTCCTTCAGAGATTGATTTGACATAAAGTACGATATTTCCTACTAGACATAGCTCCATCAGGGAGCCATGTTCCATAACTCATTCCATCCGGCCAACTAAGAAGACTGAACATTCTCAAATTTCTTTATATTCTAACACAAGTCACGGTCCAACATTCTGATTGAATCCAACAAGCCAACCAAATGTCTCACACGGAGCAAAAATTATATAATATACCATTCGAAAAAAGTTTCGTCCTTGAAACTTAAGAGAATAACTCATTCTACTAATTCACCTAGTCACAATAAGTTACTCATTCAACTTCTTTTCAATATTCTAATTCGGCAAACTCGATAATCTCAAGATTGTTATCCAACTATACCACTTAATTCATCATTGATTCAATCTGTCTTTTTTCTTTCCAAAAATACTTGTTACATTATTGATTCACCAAAATCCTTCCTACAGTGTTATCATGGTCGCAGCCTGCCACTTCGTTTGGATTCATATACATAATTTAGGCATCCCCGAAATATATGCATTTCAGCCAACGTCCGTGTTAGTGCAATTCGATAACCTACAGGTGTAACTCTCTTCCCCAAATTCGACTTGCACACATTAATTATCCAATTCTGGTCTAGGCATTCTCAAAGTCTATCAGCATCCTTTAATTTACTTCTTATTGCTACGTTCATTTGCTATAATCATTATCTTTCAAGCCATAAATACTTAACATCAGGGTCTACTCATAATAGTTACTAATCCAAGCATAATATTTCGAACATCTGAACCAAAGATCTAACTTAAAATCCACCATATTAAAGTTTACAAAATTCAAGATGCAAATTCCTTCTTTAAATTTCAACACCAATCCTTCCATCTCTTTTAAGTATTCCAACATATTATCGAATATTACAATTCGTTCATCTATTATTCAATCAAAATATGAATGCAACCAGCTACTTGATTTCGATTCACACTGAGTATCATGAATGATCCCACAAATTTCCAATTGTTAACTAATTTCCCGAGTCCAACAACATTTTCCACCGAGACAATTCATCATGTCTAAAAGATCTAATCCGAGGGTCACTCATTATCAATTATCCGAGCCATGAGCACAATTCCATTCAATATTCCATCCAACATAATATCTACCCCGCAATGTCTTAATTCAAATTTCTTTTTCGACTATGAAATTAACAATCAAACCTCTAAGCAACAATCCATCTTTTTTGTCATGAGGGGTCAATCCCATCTTTTGAAACAATTCACTTCTAGATACATACAACTCAAGTCTCATTCCACATTTGTCGTTCCCGCTTAAGGCCGACACATTATTTCTCAATTGTCAAACATCTCTGGGGATCACATTGCAGCATATACTACCTTAGGTCATACTCATCACCATCTCACATTCAATACCAAAAAGGTCATCCTGTGGGTCGCCAATGGTCACCCTATCATTCGGCCAAGTCATTAAGGCTTGCTATACCGACAGCTAAACCTAATCATTTAGGTGGCTCCCCTAGAGTGAACGGCTACTAGGGACTATACTAATTTCTTATTCTTAGGACCAACAATTGTAACTCCACCTTCCCATTTTGAGGAATATAAGTTTTATTTTAAAATCATTTCAAATAATAATAGCTTTTGATTAAATATTTTGAATAAATAAGTCATGATCTTTTTTGGGGGGAGATTTGAATTTTTTTTGACAAATAATTAATTTTCAAATCTATTTGGAGTGGTCCCCACTCCCTAACAACTTATAACCACTTTTCAAACAGATTTTAATTGATTGTGCAATAAACGAAAAAGGGGAGGGGGTTAAGTACAAAAGTACCATTAGTGGAGGGATTGATTTGTAAAATGGTGAGTGTTATATTTAGTAACTGTAGTGAAGAGTAAGTCATTAGCTGCTACTATTTCTTTTCTTCCTCTCTCTCTCTCTCTCGGAGGAGCAGTCCCAAATCTCTTCATCCGGACCTACTTCTGTCGGCGTTCGAGAAGGAGGCGGCCGCGATGGTGAAATCTCTCCGGCGACTTGGCGATGCAAATCTCTCCGACGACTGTCTGTTCGAGCGTCCCCTGTTCTATTAACTCCCGGAGCTTCCATCGACAGCACATCGACTGTGTCGAGAGGGTGAGTCCCGATCCAGCTTCTATTTATTCCCGATCTAGCTTCTATTTGTTTAATTTCGTGAATCGATCGTTCTGAAACTCGAAATTCCAGGTCGAAACTCTATTTTTGGTATCAAATTTCTATGGTGATCTTCTGTTTTTAATCAGTCGACTATGTCGAAAGGGTGAGTTCGAATTGAGCACTTCTTTGCAGTTATATTTTTATATAATTGTTGTGATCCCTTCTTTTCAACCGAACTGTGTAGATCGATCCACATTCCAGTCACTAATCGAGCTGGACTCGTGTCCGACACTCTGATCCATATGTTTGGTGAGTGTTGTTTGTAGCGGATCTAATTTTGATCAATTAGTGTAAATAAATCAATATTGTTTTCTTTTGGTTTTACCTGTTTTTCCGTCATTTGGATTTGGTTCGGATTCGGAAGAAATTACTCTGTCCGATTTAATCTGAATCTTGTTTTTGATTCCTTGCATTGAACAGTTTGGGTAAGCATTTGAATCGGAATTTTACGAATTTCCTGAGTTCGGAGAAGGAGTGCTTATTTTCGAAATTGTTGAGTTCGTTGAATCATTCTTCATACAGGTAACCTCTTCTAAATCTCTGCTCTGTTTTCTTGGTCTGAATTAAGTATTGTCACATGTACTGTGTGACCAGTGGCTCGTATATCGGTGTGTCCATGTCCGATGAATTGCTGTGAGTTCGTGTCTTGTTAGCTGTGTCGGGCGGCCTATGTTCATGTCTGTTAAGAAGACGTCGGGTGCAGCAGTAGCAGTTAGTCGAATCTGGGAGGGGATCATTTATTGAGTTCTTATTTTATGTAAAGCTTGTATAACTTCTTATAGGCTAATGTTTCTATTAGTTTATGTATATTTTATGTGTGTGTTCAGTGTGTGTGGAGTTGATTGGTAGCAGTTGAGTTTGGGGTATCAGGTGCAGGATGGTTAGGATGCGTATCATGGGAGAATGCTATATTTATGTATCTTGATTTCTTTGATTCTTCCTTGTGTTTTTTTTTAGTATTTTGATTTATTGGGTTATAGCTGCTTAGTAAGCTTAACGGGTTAAATAATCTGAGATTGCAAGATTTTCCAAATGTTTTACTGTTAGTTATGCAATTGAGTGTCTCTGGATGTTGGTTCTGAAAAATATCTGTTGCGATGAGATGCTTGAGTCTTACCATACGACTTGGTTCAACCTAAGATTAGAGGAATCAGCTAGAGAAAATTTCTATTATTTCAAATGTGTAGTTCATTGATAATCAAGTCTAGTTATTCTCCAAAGAAATGTTGTTGTAAGCAATGTTAGTTATTATTACTTCTTTTAGCATAAATATATGAACAAATGGCAGTCATAGTATTACAATGATTCTATACAACTATTTTAGGTATACTATTTAATATATTTGTCTATCCTATAATCTAGTTGGAAATGGTGTATAGCTAGTTAGTACATCATTACAAGTATTCTATAGTTAGCCTATGATTAGAATTTACAAGATAAACTAAAATGGAAATTGCTAGTTGTTAACTAACTTGTACCTACTAAATAAACAGGAGGACATCCAGCTCCATCTAGTACACTTGATTTACCGGAGCAAGACAAGTACTTTTCTACAATTTTGTACATTTACATATCTTGTACCTTTCTTGTGATACGTCATAACACGATATCATGTACTCATGTATTTCCTGTTCTTGTACTTGCTTGTGTCGGGTGGGGAAATACACTAGGTATGTGACCAAACCCCGGTTACTATATTCATGTAGATAGCTTAGGCCTCGCATCGTGCACGCGGGCCCTAAGTCGTACCATATTCATGTACTCCTGTACATGCTCCTGTACTCACCCCAGCGGTCACATAGGCTACTTGTATTTCAAACATGGTGCACTTGTCATGTCTTGTACTTCAGGATTATAGTTTCATTCCTGTACATTATATTTCATGTACTTTACTTTCCTGTACTTTATTTCATGTTCTCTATATTCATGTACTTTCATGTTCTTTTCTGTACTTTATAGTTCATGTTCTCTTGTACTTATTTTCCATATCATGTTCTTGTTCATTACCTAGAACTGTACTTTGCTCCGCTCCTGACTAGGATATCACTACAAGAAAATGTAGCATTTACGGCACGCAGTAACTGTGTGCCGTAAATGACACACTTTTATGGCACGCATATTGTGTGCCGTAAATGAGTTATTTTTTGTCTTTGTTACGGCGTATTTTGTATGTAAGTCGTCATTGTAAACGTATTTACGGCATGCAGGTATGTGCGTCGTGAATGATAACTTATTTACGGCATGCATTTGTGCACGCCGTGAATGATTTTTCATTGACGGCATGCACTTGTGAGTGCCGTAAATGATAGCTCATTTATGGCATGCATTTGTGCACGCCGTGTATAGTGCAATTGATTCTTCTGAGAAACTTTCCCTATGTAATTGTTTCTCTAAAATCTCCTTTCAAATTAACTTTCCCACAAAGTTTATGCAAATTAACTTTCTAACTTATTTACGACACATGGATATGTGCGCACCGTGCAGAATTTAGATATGAGTTAATTTGTTATGTTATATGGATTTTAGATCCGGACCCAATCCTTTTTATCCAGACAGGATCCGGACCCTTGATTTGTGTGGATAGAGTGTGGACCTCAAAACTAGACCATATTATCAAAACAGAGAGGGTTTGGGTCGAAATAAATCCTATCCAACGTGAACTAGACACAGGTACGATGGAAAACTTTTGAGATAATTAACATTACAACAAAAAAAACTTTGTTAACAACGTTTTATTTACAATATTTTTAACAATATGGGCCCGTTTGGTAAACCGTATTTGGAGGTGGCATTTGGATTTTTATGGATTTGGAGAAAAATCTATGGAATCCTATGTTTGGTTGGAGATGGATTTGGATATGAAAAGTATGACAAAATCCAAAACTTGGATTTGGTTGGATTTTGGAGGAAAAAAATAATTATTCTTTAATAATTTCTTTAAAATATTTATTATTTAATAATTTTGTTAAAAATTAGTAAATTAAAAATTAGTTATTCTTTAATAATTTTGTTAAAAACAATTATTCTTTAATAATTTCGTTAAAAATTAGTTAATAAATAAAAAAACTAACTATTTTTTTAGTATTATTAATTAATAAAAAATAATATTATTAATTAAAAAATAAGTTAATTAGTTAGTTTTGTTATAATCATAATTAATAATTTGTTAGTATTATTATAATATTAACTAATAATTTGTTAATTAGTTAATAATCATAATTCACTAGTATTATTATATTATTATTAGAATATTAATTAATAATTTATTAGTATTATTATGATATTAATTAATAATCATATCCTATGTTTAGTATTATTAATTAAAAAATTAGTTAATTTCGTTATAATCATAATTAATAATTTATTAGTATTATTATAATATTAACTAATAATTTGTTAATAACTATTTTATTATAATCTTAATTAATATTATTTCAATCACAATTAGAATCATATTTTATAATAATTTAATTAATAATTTACTAATCATAATAATATTAATTTATAATTACTATTTTTAAAATATTTAAATATAGTTACTTAATCATTAATTATTTATCAATAATTATAATTTATAATTATTAATTGTTAATAAAAAACTATTAATTGTTAATTATTAATTATTAATCATTAATTATAATTTATAGTTATTAATTATTAATTATTAATCGTTAATTATTAATTATTAATCGTTAATTATTAATGTTTTTTATAGATAAGTCAATGTTAGACGTTAAAAAAAGAATTTATAGAAGTTAGTCGTGTGTTGATCCTAAAATTTTTGTTTCGGTTTTTGCTCTAAATAAACAAATCAACGAAATATTAGAGCCACAAAAAAACAACAACAACAAATCAACGAAATATAATCCCGCCCGTTTCTAAATTAGGGCCAGCAAACTAAGTAAAATCCTGCGGGTTTTCTAACCTATTCCTAAAGTCCCGCCCCTGCCAACAATAAAACTTAATAAAAGTATTCCCCACATATTCCCAAACCCAAAAGCAAACCCAGAAAACCCTACGGAAGAAGAAAAGGAAGGGCGGAGAAAGGAAAAACCTACGGAAGAAGAAGAGGAAGGGCGGAGAAAGGAAAAACAATCCAGAAAACCCTACGGAAAGAAGAGGAGGAAGAAGAAGAAGAGGAAGAGGAACAACAGAGAAGAGAAGGTAAAGATTTTTGTTATATTGAAAAATATTTTTTAGAATTCTATATTAAAGTTAGACGATCAATTTTCCACAAGATTTGGGCGTGGACGATCGATTTTCCACAAGAATTGGGCGTGGACGATCGTGTTTTTTTCGATTTTGGCGACTTTTTTCTTTGGTCCGATCGAGTTCTTAGATTGGACGAATTTTTTCTTTGGTCCTTGAGAAATTGAAGTCGAGGTCTTGGTCGATTTGGGGTCGCTGATGTGGGTCGCTGCTATCCTTTGATATATTTTTGCTTTTGTCCCGACTTTGGGCGACTTTTTCTTTCGTCCTTGTGAAATTAAAGTCGAGGTCTTGGTCGATGCAAATACTCTATAGTTAAAGATACGCTCACGTTCACGTTCTCGTTACAGTTATTATTTCTAGTTGGTTCTACCTTTTTCTTCCCTTTTTGAGAAAATGATACGCTCACGTTCTCGTTACTGCTGAATATTTCTATAAATAACCATTCATAAATCGATTAAAGAATATAATTTGTCCCCAAAGTGTCTATTGAAGTCCATGCAAATACTCTATAGTTAAAGATCATGAGCATTGAAGGATACATATTTATTACTCTAGATCCCGCACATTCAAACTACCCCCAACATATATGTACCGGTGACCCATATAGTTTGCATCCTGACTTTTCTTTGTTTGCATTTTCTTTGGAGAGAGTCGGAGAGTATTTTAGATATATGCATTAGATATTGAAAATAAATATATATATGCTGCAAAAGAAGAAGAAGCCTGCATTCTGCTTTTGTGAGATTATATGTAGTGTAGTCTTTATCACTAGATGTCTGACTTGGTGAATATCCATGATCTCTGCCTGTCGGTCTAATCTTTTCTGTGTATTGGAGTTTTTAGTTTGCTATGTGTTATTTACTTTGCTTTTGGAGTGTTATTTGTCTTATGGTCACAACTCAATTTCCAAGGATTGTTCTCTTCATGTCTGTAACTTCTGGATGGCTTATAACATGTATATTGAGTTATGCTCTTGAAAAATATATACAGGCATATCAGTCGTTTTACGAATGCATGCAATTATATATATCTTATATATTTCATCGCACTTTGAATTGATCTTTGGCTATTTATCTTTGATATGCAAACTTCTATCTTAAAGTTAATAAGGAGGATTCCCAAGGAAAATAAAGACATCATGGATAAAAGTTGGCTACACATTTCAAGGTTATTTTTAAATCTCTGAACTATATAATCTTATGAATATACTATCTGTCGTTTCTTTGTAAAGAAAAAATTTGAATTTTTTCCTGGTGCTTATCATGTTTTTTTTTTCCATTAGAACTTGTAAAGCCTATCATGATGGTGCAAGGAGATTTGTTGATATGGTTAAAGCAAGTAAGGTAGATCTACAAAAGACTCAATGTCCTTGTAGCCATTGTATGAACCTACAATACCATAATTTTGATACTGTATATGATCATTTGATCGTAAATGGTATGCATCATCGTTACACTACATGGATCTTTCATGGGGAAAAGCTAAATACATTAGAAGATAGAAATGTAGAGTTCCCAGAGACCTATAACATGTACAAAGATGCACTTTTTGACGATGATGATGATGTTATGGAGCCTATAGATGAAATAGAGCCTGATTTGAAAGATTTAGTGGAGGAGGCAAAACTTCCTTTATATTCTGGTTGTACTATCACAAAGATGTCTGCAACGGTTATGTTATACAAGTATAAATCTAGGTATAGCCTATCTGATACTGGTTTTGATGAACTTCTTAACATCATTCGAGATATTCTACCAAATGATAACATACTGTCAAGTTCATTATACTCCATGAAAAAGTTTCTCAAGGCATTTGATTTGGGGCATGAGAAGATACATGCTTGTGTGAATGACTGTTGTTTATTTAGAAAAATTTTGAACATATGGAGATGTGTCCAAAATGTGGTGAATCGCGATGGAAGGTTAATAAGCGAACTAAAAAGGTTCGTAAAGGAATTCCTGTAAAGGTCTTGAGATATTTTCCAATCATACCTCGATTTAGGAGAATGTTTAAATCATCTGAAAAGGCAGAACAACTAACATGGCATTACAATAACACAAGTCAGGACGGCATGATGCGCCATCCAGTTGACTCGTTTGCATGGAAGAAGATTGATAGTAAATTTCCAACTTTTGCAGCGGATCCTCGTAATCTCAGGCTCGGTCTTTCATCCGACAGATTCAATCCCTTTGGTGATCTTAGTTCTAGATATAGTTGTTGGCCAGTGATTTTGGCCACCTATAATCTCCCTCCATCTTTATGCATGTCCAAGGAGAATTTAATTTTGTTATTACTTATCCCCGGTCCGAAGCAACCAGGAAATGATATAGATGTATATTTGGAACCACTTATAGAAGATTTAAAAGAGTTATTTTCCAATGGAGCTAGTGTCTATGATGCATTCACTAAGACCACTTTTAATTTGAGAGCTATCTTGATGTGGACAATAAATGATTTTCCAGCGTATGGAAATTTATCAGGATATTCTACAAAGGTTAAAAAGGCATGTCCCGTGTGTGGTGTTCAGACATGTTCAAAATGGCTGAAGAATAGAAAAATAATTTGCTTACATGTGCCACAGAATTTTTCTTCGACCTAATCATCCATTGCGGTTGAAAGCAACTTGGTTTGATGGAACCGAAGAGCATCGATTGAGGCCTAAAAAATTAACTGGTTCAGAGGTTCTTCAAGTGGTCAACAATATTGTAAATGTTTGGGAAAATCAAAGAGCCAACAACATGAAAACAGAAAAAGAAAGAGAAATAAAGATACCGATTATAATGATGGTGATGATCCTACACAGCTTACAAAGCGATAGAAAAAGAAATCTATTTTCTTTGAGTTACCATATTGGGAGGTATTTGTTTTGTTCATTTATATTTAAGATTGAAAAACTTAATAGTCTTACTTATTAAATTTAATATTATTCTTTTCATAATACAAATTTTACTATTATGACACAATTTGGACGTGATGCACATTAAAAAGAATATTTGTGAGAGTATTATTGGCACTCTTTTGAATATAAAGGGGAAAATGAAAGACAACTTCAATTCTCGAAAAGATTTGAAGGTGATGGGCATCAAAAAAAATTACATCTCAAAGATGATAAGATTAGTGCTAAAGGTACTATACCTCCGTACGTACTTTCAAAGAAAGAGAAGCATATATTTTGTGAGAGATTAGCAAATTTGAGATTGTCGGATGGCTATAGTTCTAACATTGCAAATCGAGTGTCATTATAAGACCACAAGATTTATGGCCTCAAGTCCCATGATTGTCACGTCTTAGTGCAGCAAGTGTTATCAGTGGCATTGAGAGGTCTTTTACCTAAGGGACCAAGGATTGCTATTTTTCGTCTTTGTGCATTTCTTAATCAATTATGTCAAAGGGTACTTGATAAAAATAGACTAGAGCTTCTTGAAGATGAAATTGTTGAGATTTTGTGCATGCTGGAAAGGTTTTTTCCTCCTTCTTTTTTCGACATTATGATCCATTTAACTATTCATCTTGGACAAGAAGCGTTAATTGTTGGACCGGTACCTTTCAGATGGATGTACCCTTTTGAAAGGTAAGGATCTGTTTATGATAGAATACTATATTAATTATAGTCTAATTTGATTGATTAAAAAGCTTAATTTTTTAAATCATGATTAGGTATATGAAGGTGCTAAAAGGATATGCTAAGAATCGTTCAAATCCCGAAGGATGCATAGCAGAGAAGTATTTAGCTGATGAGTTGACACTTTTTTCTTCTGGATACATAAAACAAGCAGCTGATATAGGACATCAATATAGGCGTAATGAGGATTTTGAAGATAGCACAATAGTAGAAGGACGACCACTTGGTCAGGGTAGGACAAAAGATTCAATGACTTCTTCTATGTTAGAGATCGCTCATCGTTATGTTCTAAAAAATACTGCAGAAGTTGATCCATGGAGAGAGTAAGTTATAATTCTAAAGTACTAAATTTATTTTTCAATTTTTATTTCTCATTATTCACACTCTAAATTATCTTTTTTTAATTGTTCCAGAATGCACAAAGAGCAACTTATACGTTTAGATAAACGCTTAGCCAAGAATGAATCTCTTTTAGAAAATCGACATATGAACACATTTAGTGAATGGCTGGAAAATGAAGTTAGAAATGGCACTAGTGATCTAATGTCAGATATTGTTAGATGGCTTGCATGTAGGCCTAAGAAGGAAGTAATGTTCTATTCTGGTTATGTTATTAATGCAAATCGATTTCACACAAAGGATGTTGAGAAAAGCACACAAAATTGTGGGATTTCTATTGAAGCAGAAACCATGTGTCGAGCAAGTGCGAAAGACACTTCACAAGTAATAGGAAAAGTAACTTACTATGGTATCATAAAAGATATCATGTTGCTGGACTATTACAAAATTAAAGTTCCTTTATTTGATTGTGATTGGGCAAATATAAAAAATGGTATCAAAGTCGAAGATGGGTTTACATTAGTTAACCTCCACCAAGGACAACATCAGTTTGAGAGGGATCCATTTATTTTTACATCACAAGCAAAACAAGTATTTTATTCCAGAGAGTCAGACACATCGAATTGGTATATTGTATTGAAAGCACCACCAAGAGGTTTTTATGAGAATGAGACAGATGACGGGAATGAATACATGCCATGCACTTCTTTAGATGTATCACAACTTAACTTGGATATTGATGATGAAGATTGTGTACTACGCGATCCTGAAGAATTATCTTATTTATCGGTAATTATACCAATGTTATTTATATAATTATCAATATTGAGCATGAGTAATTGTTTGATCAAATGTTTACATTATGAGCCTAATGAATTATTATGTTTTATTAACAGACTGAAAGTGAAGACGGTGAAGACTCTGAAGATTGATCAAATTGTCTGAAAGTAAATATTTGGTCAATAAGATGGCAAAAAATGGTGAAGAAGTAAGTTCCTTAGATAACCTATACCCATGTTATTCAAGTGTATCATACCCATGTCATGTTTTATTAACAGGTTTGCTATGTTATATTTTCAGATTATATGTGTGTGTGGGGGGGGGGGGGTAAGTCATCCTGAGAAAAATACTAATGCATTGAGTATCTGTTGTAGGCTAACTGTAGATGTGGAAGTTTGCATTTATGTATCAGTTGTAGGCTATGCACCAGCCCTAAGAAGGGCCTGTTGTATCAGTCCTTTACTTCATATGTATCATTCCATACTCCCTTACTATATCTGATAATAGAGAATGAGGGAATTAACTCAATTATTATTTCAGTCCTTATTCCACTTGCCTTCATAACTAATATATAGGAGTAGGTATCTTTTATCAGTTAGATAGGATAGTATATTAATCCTTAGTATTCTGTCCATTACCTCTAATATATATGGGTTCATTCACCGCTTATGTTTATATTTTGTCCTGCATCACCAATACACGTCCTGTCAAAATTTAGGTGACCCATATCAATTAGTTCTTCTTTGTTCAGATACTGAACATGAACAGTAACTCTATGAACCATTAGATAGGCTCTGCCACCATATCTAGATCACTGAATTGATAATTAACTGCCCATTTCGATATTGTCTACATGGATTTACAAACCACTGCCTAGCCTTTAGTTCACTACTTACCTCCCTTATTCACTGCATCCCCTTTGTTTCAGTCCTATCTATTGTGTATCCACCAATTGATTTCTTTATATTATTAGTATAGGATGAATGGTATTACATTACATATCCTTATTATTTCAGTTTACAGGATTTCCTTTGTACCAGTCTTGATACTTTATAAGGTTTAAGTCCATACTTCATACTTGATTCAGTCCCCTCTATATATGGTTCAGACATCAGAAGTCAGTCCCTTGGATATACATTTATATACAAACCTTTATTTCATGTATCCACCCTTATATATATTCATAGATGCATTTTGGATGTATATATATGCATATGGGTTCCTGCAAGGAGCAGGATAGTAGGGGGTTCGAGCCTCATTGGCCTTTAGGCCATTACCCTGACTTTGGCCATAATCCTAGATATTAGTTTTGAGGTTAGGGAGTACCAAATTGAGTGTCCTTGTGCCAGTGCATTGAGTCCCTAGGGATTAGTGAAGGGTTTTTAGCATATGTAAGTTTATGTCAATATATGAGATGTATAGACATACCAGTTTGTGAGTGAATATATATAAATATGAAATTGTATGTGTGGGTGATAGTTAAGATAAGGAAGTATCATAGAGTTAGAATCTGGGAGTAGAGTTTAGTGTTAGTGGGGTTTAGTAGCAAGGGTGTACATATCAGAGCCAAGGGTGTACAGTTTAGAGTTAGAATCCCAGTACCTTGTTTGAAGTGCCTACATTCATTGATCTGTCAAGATGCCCTTTTGTAGACAAGAACACATGCTCAGTTATGAGAAGTGCTCTATCCTATTTCACTTTGGGTTCATTATATTGTTTAGTCCAGGTGGACACGGGGCTTGCTTTAGCTTTATGCAGCAGCAGCAAGGGATCTTTTCTCCCTGTTGTTTTATTCATAGGCCATTTGGCTAATGCCTTGCCAAATGTGTGTGTGTGTGTGTATTTTAGGAAGAGAAGTTAAGATGGATAGGTAACTAAGGCTATACCATATGCACATATATAGAGTATTATCTAGATACATCTAAATATATATAATTATAAATATTTTGTGTTTTAGGAGATATATGAATACTAATGTTCTTTTGTGTGTATTACTTTTTCCTTGCTATAGTTTTCCTTGCACAGCTCACATGATATTATTTCATTATCTGTCTATGATCTTTGCATTTGTTGCTATACTCTTTAGAAACTTCAGACTATCTTTGGACATGATATGTTTAATAGCTAATATCATTGTTTACTCAATTATTTTTTGTATTTTTGATGAAGTGCTCAAACAATGCTGCAAAGAGAACCAAAAAGCACCGAAAAGCTTCAAAAATTGCTACTATTATTGCATGTAGACAAAAAAAAGAACCGGTCCTTACCAATATTTGATGACATTTCTAATGAATATTCCAACTCTCCACCTAAAACATCATCCAACACATTACCAAATAGTTCTATAGATGAGTTCAACGCAGAAAAACCAAAAAGAACACCTAGGGGTAAGGCAAGATGTTTGGCAGTTAGGAAACAAGCAAAACATGCTCCTCTGCCCCTTGATTTCAACCATAGAGGCCAGCCTATCAAGGAAAATGCTACAAAGTTTAGTTCTTTCCTTGGCGTGACGGCAAGAGAGCTACTACCTGTTAATATGACTAAATGGAAGGATGTCTCAGTAGACTTCAAAGATCAGATTTGGGAACATGTAACGGTAAGGTTGTTAGTATTGTTATTGATTTTTTTCTTATATTTTACATGATATTTAACCACCATATTTGGATCAAATTTTGTAGCAAAATTTTGCTGTTGATGAGTGCCACAAGGACTATACTTTTAGAAAGCTACTTAAGCTTTGGCGAGATTGGAGATCCAATCTGGTGAAACAAGTGAGGATACAAGCGGAAGTGGTAGGCCTACAACGTGCTGCTAGTCTTCTCAAACCTGCAAATATTGAATCTCTGGATAAGTGGATGAAATTTATTAAAGCCAGAACAAGTCCTAATTCTTTGGTAATTCTAGTTTTGTGATTTTGTAGTACATACTTCATTTTTTAAAATACTTTTGTATCTTGTTATATCACCAATATTTTTTGTAGAAAAGAGCTAAAAAAATTCAAAGAGATGCGGGCAAAACAACTTGATTTAGTGCATCGTTCAAGTAGAAAAAGTTTTGCCGTTGTTGAAGAGGAGTTGGTAAGAATAATAGTTTATGTTAATATATTCTTTAAAATGTGAGATAACTGTTGATTATCTAAAAAAATTTACTTCGTAGAAGGAAAAAAGTACAACACCTGATGCAATTTCAAGGGCTGTTGTTTAGATTCATACATATGAAGCACGAAAGAAAAATTCAGAAGGGGAAGTTCAAGACTCGAAAATAGTGGTAACAATATATATCTTGATATATTTAAGCTCACTTTTGTTTGTTTTTATAATTTAGTATTAATATATCTCCAATTTTTGTTTTTTTAGCACCAAGTAAAGCAATATAAGGCTGAGGAAGACCCTTCACAAAGGAATACTATAACAAATGATGCTATTGCAAAAGTACTTGGTCCGGATCCACGAGAAAGAGTAAGAGGGCTCCTTCAAAAGTGGATGGTCAAATTCATATGGGTAATAAAGTCAAAAGACTAGAGAATGAAGTGGAGAGCTTGAAGGGCTTAGTGAAAGATCTCTTTATTCGGTTAGACAAAGGAGAAAATAACTCTGTAGGTTTATGAAATATCTATATTAACTTTTCTTTTGGTCTTGTCGTTGCATTTGATAACAAAATTTAATATTTGGCCTATTTAATATAATGACTATAGGAAAACACAAGTATTCAACATTCGGCCAACGACATAGCAAAAAGAAAATGCAAAGAAAATCCCAACGATCAGCTATCTTTTAATGAGAGATCAAAAAGCAAACAAAAGGAAGATAACGAGAGAGCACAAAACAAAAAAACATTCAAATTTCCGCTAGTGAGAGAGGACAAAAGAAAAAAACAACAAAGCAAGTGGAGCAAGTACACAAGATTTAGGTAGTAAAGGAGCACAAAGAAGACAAAATGAATTAGCGAGTGGTGCTAAAGGTTCTAATCTTGAGAATAAGATGTGCAAATTGCTTAGTTGGTTTGCGAAAGATGAAGTTGTTGTTGCTACTGCTGAAATTGCATCAACAGATCCAAGTGCATTGGTCCATCATGTTCCTTTAGGCCATGATTGTTGGAAAGTTTGGGTTCGCGATGTGATTGATAACATTGTTTCGTATCGACCAACATCTGAGTTCGGTAAACTTGCTTGTGCTGAACAAAGTACGATTGCATGGCCTATCAAATACATCAAATTGGATTAGGCTTCTTAATTTGAGGTAAAACTGCATTTTTCTCAAGTTTTTCTAAAAGTGTGATTTTTAAGAATTTCTTAAACTATGTGATTCTTTTTCTTCTACAGGTTTAAAAACAAAATCTGGACTGCACAATGAAATGTGGACATTTACTTTATGAGGTTAGTCTTGAAAGCTTGAATAAAAATATATACTAAGTATAGTTGGAATTTTCTGTTCTGCTTGAATAAAAAGCTTGAATGAAATGTCCTTTATGTGGACAAAATCTAGACTGCACAATATTTTTTCGTAGCAGGAGTAAGTTGGACAAAATCTGGACAAAATCTGGACTGCAAAACCTGCACTGCACAAAATCTGGACAAAATCTGGACTGCACAAAATTTGGACAAAATCTGGACTGCACAAAACCTGGAATTTTCTGTTCTGTTAAAAATATATACTAAGTATAGACTTGCCATTGCACCCACAACTCTACTAGTCCCCATATTTCCTTTACAAACTTTACTAGGACCTTCTTGTGATGTTCTTACCCAACACATATTTCTATTCCTGTAAACCTGGCATGCCAAGTAATGGTAGGTAAACCGATGCCTCCTTGTCCTCGATACTATCAGAAGCTTCATATGACTTTTGTGTCCTATGGTATGAATTGGTATGGATTCCCTTTTTGGATCCTATGACAAATGTTCCAATAGATCTGAAATTGTCAAGGATCTTTAACACCCAATTGGATCCAATAATCTTCAAAGTCCCTTGAGAGATATTGCAATTGTCAACTGGACCATCACCTTCGCATTACTTTCATTCACCCTTTACCTTCATCTAACATAACATTTACATTTCTCAGATAGCCCATTCACAGTAGCCTAACTACTCCCAACCTGCAGTTCCTACATGTATCAACTAAAATCCTGTACAACCTGGCAATTTGTTCTGCCTGAGATCTACTATACTGACCATGGTCCTCCCTACATAGAATTCTTGTCTATACACATGTTCTAGATCAATGCCCTCCATCCCCGTCTACCTATCTATCTACCTATATACTCCTACTGAGTCTGCTGCCGAAAGCCCTGTACAACACATGTTTCAGTCCTTGCTGATATCCCTATATTCTTTGTATAGTCCCACATATTATTTATATTAATATCTGCACAAAACTGATATAGAGATAACACTCACACAGGCCTAGACACCCACAAGGACTGAACACACATGCATATGTTTACTGATCACACGCTTACCCAAGTATACCTATCCATACAGAAACTTATGCACAAACCTACAGACAATATGAACATAACCTTTGATACTCTAAGATATACCCCCAATCTACTGTTATGTAATAATTCTTGCACTTTTGATACAAACACTACCCTTCTCTGTATACATACAAAAATTAAGAGATGTACCTTACCAATGTGCACACTCCCTGATACCTGCAGGAGCATCCCCTTCCTAACTCAAGATAGAACCCACTCTGCTGCCTCTATACTCACTGATAGGTACACATAGCAGTGGTCTATTGCTGCTACTGCCTAATTGCTGCTTCCAAATGCAGCACTCCTACTACTGTTGCACTCTTCCTTCTTCTCTACTGTGCCTACCCCTACTGCCACTTCTTCTGCCTCTAACTTCCCCTTGTACAGACTTGTATCTATCCACCCTACTACAAGCTGCTGCTCCTTCATTCTCTACACAGAGTAGCAACTGCTACTGCTACTGCTACTGCTACTACCTGCTTCAAATCCCCACCACAGTAGTATATACTGCTGCTACATGTTGCTTCTAATGCATAGCAACATCTTGTTGTTGCTATTACTGCTTTGCTAACCCCTCATGCACAGGTGCCCCCTCACAGGTGTTACTAGTGCATCTGCCCCTAATGCTCACTGCTTAGAGCTATCTTTTTAATACCATTCAATATTGCAGCGGTCTTGACCAATACAATAATGGATGCCATGCACTTGTAGCTGATTCATCTCTGTGATGTATAGCTCTCTGATCACCGTTTCTTACGGCCCTCCAAATCTTGTCTGTACACATGGATGTCATCCAATAAAATCCTATCTACTTAAGCTATCAATTTTCGTGGCCAAAGAGTTGCCTTTAATACACATTACCCAATTTCCACAATCTCCTGGATCCTATTCTTTTTTCACCAGATTTTCTTTCACATCTTCTGATGATTTGGATGACTGTAGTCCATGTTGCATACTGGTTTAGAGATCTCAAGCACAAAACCTTTTTCATCCCAACTCTATTTATGATACAGTCCCTGTGATCCTTCAAACTGTATGACATGACCCTTGGAGTGAGACTCATCTTGGCACTGGAAGCTTTGGCTGCATATAAAGCTTTGGCTGCATATAAAGCTTTAATTCATCAACTGTGATCCTTCAGTGAGATGATGAATTAAAGTAAGAATGAATTAAAGCTTTAATTCATCATTACCTAGAGACTAGCAGACGAAAAGCCAGGCATATCATAAGTTGGCTGAATTAAAGCTTTAATTCATTCTTATTTTAATTCATCATTGTCTGGCTGAATTAAAGCTTTAATTCTTACTTCAGTTGATGAGTTGGCTGCATATCATAAGTTGGCTGCATATCATAATCTGGCTGCATATCATAAATGGCAATGATATATTAAAGCTTTCAGTTGATGAGTTGGCTGCATATAAAGCTTTGGCTGTCCCTGTGATCCTTCAAGCTTTGGCTGCATATAAAGCTTTCATTACCTTCTGAAGCATCTCATTGTCCTCGTCAACTCACTTGATGAATTGAAGATTGTTGTCCAACTTGTTTATTATCTGAATTTTCTTTACACTGCACAATGAGGAATTGATTTGTCATTACTGGATTATGAGGATTCAAACAATTCTTGTGGTCTCTTTAGTCTTTTAACTTTGCCTCTTGGGGCCTTGCAAGTTAGCAATTATTAGAGCAATTGATAAGTCAAGGAATACATTAATCTTCCTTCCAATTAAAAGAACCCGAAGATCTAAGGGCTGATATGCCCATTCATGTGACCCATCTTGAACCTCTGATGTTTTATTTTGGATGTTAAGCTAGGTTTGCTATACATAAACCTTCATAAAGTTCATTGCTGCTTTTTCTTAGCAGGAGTAAGTTGGAATTTTCTGTTCTGTTGGAGAATTTAAATGAGCTCCTATACCTGAATGCAAAAGTTTCAATATGGACAAGTGAGACTCATCTTGAATTTATTTATTAAATCCTTGATAGAAAAGTTATCCATCAACAGCTGATTTTTATTTATTTGTGTGCATATTACCAATTTCAATATGGACGAAATGGGACGATTGACTGAGCAATGGTTGTGTTTATGCATACATTAATTTGTGCTCATAATACTCATTTATTTATGTATATTTTTTCATTGTTGTGTTTATATATACATCAAATTGGATATAATGAACTAAAACATATTTTATGTTTGTGCAGGTTATCAATCAATGAAAATATTTGGGTTTTGTGTTTGAAGCTTCACCTCTGCAACCATTTGAGCCAAAATTTGTCATAGAAGACAATTTACATTTTTTTCCCCAAAGTAGGATAAATTATGAAACAAGCTCAATTTGTATTAAAATATTGTGTTGTTCTTATAATTCAGTACTAAAATACTTTTGTAGTTCATGAAACAATATAGCATGATACTTTGGCATGGCCTTTTGTTTGCTATTAATGTATTTTGGCTATTGAATCCGATTATTTTTATGATATCACGTGTCTGGGTTCTTTTGAATTACGTTTCACTTTTGTAGTTTGATTGGGATTATATGCCAGTGATCAACTATTTCTTTAACTTATGTTTTTTATGTTATATACTTTGTTTACCATTGATATCCTTGCTTAAATAAATAGGCTGGATTGGTATGGAAATAATAATAATTATTATTATTATTATTATTATTATTATTATTATTATTATTATTAGATAAAAAAATTCATAAAATATTATTTACAACACGCTACACATGTCATAAATGGTAAATATCAAAAATATCTTTTACGGCATCAAAATATATGCTATATTTGATCATGTACGAATAACTATTACGGTGTGCATCTATACGTCGTATTTGACCCAACGCGAATATCTATTACGACGCACATATGTATGCCGTGAAAGAGCAATTACGGCACATGAAATATGCCGTAAATGGTTGTCGAAATTCAGTGAAAAATATCTATTACGGCGCGCACATGTATGCCATGAAAGAGCAATTACGGCACACAAAATATGCCGTAAATGGTCATCGAGATTCTGTAAAAAAGACATTTACGGCGTTAATATGTTTACATTTACGGCATTCCGAATGCGCCGTAAATAATAGGCTCATTTACGGCATGAGCTTTTACGGCACCAAAATGTATGCCGTAAAAGATCATTTACGGCGCGTTTCGCGTGCCGTAAATGATCGGTATTCTTGTAGTGTATGTTGCAGGTGAGATGGAGGCTTTGTGTGATACCTATTATGGCCGAGAGCCTGTAGATGCCATAGAGCCAGCTGGAGTTGCTCTAGACTTAGAGGCTGAGGAAGCCTAGCATTTTACCTTAGTAGTTTATATTCTGTTTGTATTTGAGACTATCAAACTTACTTTCATTTGCTGGAATGTAATAACTTTGAGACATGTATCTGGATTCTGTGATTCGTTTATAGATGCTGTGATTTGTACTTGTCATACTTATCTGGTTAGATTTCCCTATATTGGTACAGCTTACTTCGTCGTGTCAAACGACGAAGGCTGGACGTATCCGACTCGTGTCCGATTATTCGGGAGTGGGTCGTGACAACAATCAACCGACAGTCCCAAGGAACTCTACCCAAATCTATGGGTATAACTCAATTTGAATAACTAATCGCCATTGCCGACTATGCCAACAATTGGTTATACAGCCGATGGTATCTAGGGTCAAGTATCCAAGGTCATTCTCAAGGGACTAACTCCCACAGAGGCTCATTTTAGACTTACTCAACCATCAAGAAGATTGATCCGACAATCCAACATACAATTTCCAGTAATCCAATGTCGATTCAAACTTCCTCTTATCCATATGCCAAGGTTCATCATTCAAGGGTCTTTAATTCCATCATTATATATTTCCTTCAGCTATCTCGGTCGATTCTTTTACTTTGTTGTATCTGCATTCATTCCGATATAGTCTCAACAAAATCATCAAACAAGATTAACCGTCAACTTATTCAAATATCAAATTGAATATTTGTCCACACTTGCCATTCAATTATCATATAACCGTGTTATCGATCTACCATCATCAACAATCATATTATTTCGATCTGTATGACAAAGTAATATCACTAAGTCAAAATCTATCAATCTATATTCCAACCGACAGTCATCCATACCGTCACATTATTTACCGACATTATCCAACATGTTTTGTGATTCTCAATCCCATTCATTTACCCAACCATCAAAATCTCGTACGAACATTCATAAAATCTCATATCGCAAGGGTCAAGTAATTTATTCTAATCCAATCCGACAATTCATGTCAATTAACCAATCTCTACACAACACAAGTATTCAGAGTCATTACTTGTTACTTTTTGTGAGACAATCTAATCCTCGATCATACATGCACATATGCAATGACTATCCATCTCATCAACCACGAACATAATTTACTGATTCAATCCTTCGATGGTCAAGATGGGTTAGCATCTATCACACCTTAGGGTCATAGCACAGATTTTCCATATTCATTCAAGTCACCGATAATATTTCTTAGGAATATTTCAAATTAGCAACCAAATTGTAATAGCTACACATAATTTTCATCTAACCAATCACAATTATCGTTCAATGTTCTAAGCCATAATATTCTCTTGCTAAATCCATTTACCAACAATATGATAATCATCCGGCTAGTCTGAATCATCATCTGACTGTACAATTTCCAACCAAGGTATTCGGTTACAATTTTCAACAATTCTTGCTAACATCACCATCAAGGGACACTCGAGTCATCTAGCAACAAGGCATGACTCCCAGCTAAGTCTTAGCACTACCCAATACTCACAGATAGACTCACTGCTATCCTATGGAAAGGGTCATAATATATCTCATTCTGAAGGGGTAGAGACATATACCACTAAGAAATGAAGTCATTCCCAAACAATCTTGAACCCAAGTCTATTCCGAATAATCATGACCTAGTGATACTACTAATCACAATGCAAAGTCAACATTCTTAGGGTCTCAAAATAGAAAAGCCACCACACATGAGTTAACTCATCAATTTTGTTGAACTCAATCATCAATTATCCCATTCACAATTATTTTCGAGCATAACATGCAGTTATCAAATATGTTACAACATACATAGCCATATTTCTCTATTTTCACATTCCGAACATCATTCATAAATAGCATACTATGGCATCGAACCATTGTTGGGTCATTAGTGTCCAAACCAACAACAATCAAATATTCACGGATATCATAATGTATTTAGACTTATTGTATGGAACATCCAAAAAGCAGCCAAGAGGGTCAAAGAACTTTTCAGACACAAATCAACTTATAATGATACAGAAATAACTTGGAATAATCGCAGAAGCAAGTCTTTGATTTAATTAGGGAAGCAATATTGAGTAATCACGGAAGCAACTTTGGTTAATCGCAGATACAACTTTGATTTAAAGCGAATCGAATAAGAGCCCAAGGACGTAAAGCCGTACTTTGATACCAATTTGTCACACCCCGATTCGGCAGAGTTATTCATCCTCGCATAAATCTCTGGGAATCGATCGTCCTCGCTTGGGCGTGATGTCGTACAAGTCTGACTTGCACTTATACAAGGCAAAGACGGTACATAATTGATAATCTTTAAGATAGGAACATATTACAGTGGTACAAGCAGACAAATTGAAGATAATAAGAACACATCTCTTTATTGAAAAGAACACCTTATTGATTCATAGCATCAGAAATAAGCAGATAACTTGAAGTCACAATATGGCATATAGAAATATATTCTTTTTATTGATAATTGAAATAAAGTACAAGGCTTGTAGTAGAATATAAAGCTTACAACACATCTCATATTACACATGATAGCCAACTGAAACACATGTCGTATAGGCTTACATTTGATACTTAACATATTAAATTACAACTGGATATGTCGTCTTGGCTTACAACTCACTAGTACAATAGATATATAATATTCCATACATTATGTTCTTTATAAATAGAAGACATCATCTTTTGCAATGAGAGCTTCTGCATGCCCAACAAATCTTCGATGTCTCGGGACTAATTAAGCCAATTCTTAGAATATTGAACTTTCCATCTACGAACACCTGAAAAGAGTGCCCACAACATGGCTTAGTATATTATCGTGTACTGGCGAGCAGAATCAGCCAACTCGCTTAAACTAATACTAAGTATTCATGTGAGCAAACATTTATTAAAAGTGATCTTTCTATTTGGGCCTAGCATCAGTTTACAGCTCATGAGTAGTATCATAAAAAGGCATGTAAACATGTTATAGCATTGTTCATGTAAATGCATCATTGTAGCAGCATTGTAGTTAACATATTAAGTATGTTATAGTAATACTCATGGAAAGGTAATATTTCAGCATCATTTCGATTAGCATGTCAAGCAGTCAAGTTGAACTAATATGTATGATAAACATCACTTATTTAGTAATTTCTTACCGATGTCCGACTTTCCCATACCTGCATAAAATAAAGGTTATATAATATACTTACTCTGCCTGCACAAAATATTCATTAGCTTGCATCCTTACAACATGATCATTGGTATTATTCCACCATTTAGGACGTTGCCATATAGGACTTCGAGGGTATGCAGTACGTCATTCAGAGTAGGTAGCTAGCCTTACTGAATGTCCTGATACCACATGCCCTTAAAGCACATTTACGGTTCCCCTAGGTCGGATCGACCCCAGTGCCCCAGACATACCATCTGGGAAACAGTCACCCCATTGTGCACAAGTTGTCCCGATACGAATATATGTACGTCTCAATCGTTAACATAATCGCATGGTAAAATAGCAGAAGTAAGTAAAGGCAACAGTATATCATCATATCTCATCTCATCCAAGTCGTGTTCAACAACTTATCATTTCTATCATTCACATCATTTCTATACTTGGTGATCTCATTAATCCCAAGCCTAATCATTTTACGTCGCATAAATTCATTATATTGTAACCTTATTACATCATTCAGTTCTTAAAGGGATATGCATCATTTCATTCATTTCATAGGAGCATACAGTATTTCATTTCATTGTTTATAGGAAACATGCAGCATTTTATATCTTTACAACAGTTATACAGAGTGTACATGATTCAAGTGTTTCATTCATTTCAGTAGCATTAATGTGAGCAGTATTATTAATTCATTTCCATGCACCAATTCACATTAGTAGTTCAATGTTCAAGTATTATCATTCAGTAGTATTCAATATAAGCAACTCAACTATTTTAGCAACTAAAGCATGGGACATTTAGGGACATAATATAGCAGCACCATACTTTATTTTATTAAGCATGAAGGAGTAGGGGAGAAGGGACAGTTCCACTCACTTGCACAAAAAGGTCTTCCCGTTTCGATCACATATATGCTCAACGGGTCCTTCAGAGAGTGACTTGACATAAAGCACGATATTTTCTACTAGACATAGCCCCACCAGCGAGCCATGTTCCATAACTCATTCCATTCGGCCAACTAAGAAGACTACACATTCTCAAATCTCTTTATATTCTAATACAAGTCATGGTCCAACATTCCGATTGAATCCAACAAGCCAACCAAATGCCTCGTGCGGAGCGGGGCATTACACCACTTGTGATTTTTGTCGAAGAGCGGGACATACTTGGGATGATTGTAGGATGAGACTTAGACTTTATCACATTATGGATCACCTGATCATTGGATAAAAGATTGTCCCAAAGCCCCTCCTCTACAAGCCCATAGTCCAAGCAAGAACCAACAGTTTGGAGAGCCACAACGCCAAGGACAAGTTTTTGTAGCTGTGACTCAATCCCAAGATAGAGGTAGATTAAATAGATTTTATTAAAAGCCTTCCATAGTTTTAGTTGTTAAATAGGGTGCATGGTTAGTCCGTAGTATACTTTGTTGGTTAAATATTATTGATTTTGTAAACTTGGATTTCCTAATCATTATCTCTCCATGATTTAGCCTAAGAGTTATTATTAGATTGATTGTAGGGTTATATATTATATTATGATATTTGTGACGTTTAATTTTTTAGGACAAAAATCTTTTAAGGGGGACAGTTTTGTAGTATTTTTTTCTAGAATTTTTTTAAATTTTGGACATTATTTTTATTTTATTTATTATTATTAGGTATAGAAGAAGTTAGAATCATTAAAGTAGGGTTTTGACTTTGGGATCACAAGGGTTTGTACCTAGGCCTACAAGTGAGATATGTTAACATCAGGTCAGATATGGTTATTATGGTCCCTATGTAGTCTTAAATATTTAATTTGATGATTTTAGAATTTTCTTGAAATTTTGGAAATTTTTAGATAATTACAATCTATAGGAATTATTTATCAATAGGCCTTTAGGAATTACTACGGAGTCATACGATGATATTTTGAGACGAAACTTTTTATTTAGGCTCTAGACATCTAGAAATATTTTTTAGATTTTTCTGGGATTTTTTTGTGATTTATTTGAATTTATTTGGAGGTTAGTTGAATCTTTAATTAAAAAAGATAAACAAAAACAAAATACACATTCACCTACAACCGGGCCTACCTGTCAGCCATTCAGCTGCGCAGTGGTGGGCCCATCTGTCAGCCAGCGGGCGGCTGACTCAGTGGTTCCTATTAAGAAAACTATATCGAGCCGAGCCATGTCGCTGCCAGATCGAATATGGAGCGTCTGATCTGAGTGGGGTTGTCCAGATTGTGACACATGTCCTCTAGCAGCCAAATCAGCGTCGCGCACCGCCTCTCTCTCTCTCTCTCCTATATGTATTTAATTCCAAGGAAACCCTAGTTATTCCAGCTTGTTTTTTTTTAAGATTTGATCTTGGGGATTTTTCGATTTCACAAGGCTATTGCGATCAACCCGACATCCATTTCCAACACCATTTTTTTGTTAGAACCGTATCGAGATCAGCTTCCTGAATATATAATTTATTTTCTGTAATTATGAATGTGAATTTCTGGAAAATCATTTGAGTGCCAATTGTCTGAAAATCAATGTGTCGCATTATTTCCGAGATTTTCGGAAGATCACAAACTTTATTTTGTGAACCGTTTGATGTTTTGGAAAGCTGACAAATAGATATACAATATACCAATTTTCCATAAATTAATGAAATAGTTTGATATTTTGTTTAATTCGTAGAATCAATAGGTAGCCAGTTGTAACGCCCCAGTCCCAAGATACGCAGGACTATGATACGTATACATGCCAGCTACGTATCAAGCAAACTCCAGCCCAGCTAGAATACGTATAAGCTGTCTTGGTTTTTCTAAATCTATCTATCAAACCAACTAACATATATCTTTCTCAATCCACAGAAGATATGATATAAAGAATAAACAATATGTGTCATGGTCTACAGCCCAATCATATGTGTTTGAGTAGACCCGAAGAACAATATAGGTCTACAAAACTAAGCTAAATAGCAAAATATAAATAATAGATAAAATATGAAAGCACAATAAAGTACCTGAACTCTGATATAGTAAAACCATCATGTCGTTGAACTACTCCTGTATGAGAGATCACCGGGTCTTTAGGGGACATCGCAAGGTACATACAACATGCCAATATAACAGTAAAAGAAATATATGCTCTAAAGGGTAACTACCGTGTCCAGTCTAAGTGATATGCACGTGAGAACACATTCCGGATATCAGGCTTCAGGCCACTAAGGAGGACACCCAAGGCACTGTGTCGTGGTATCTTGCACAAGCAATAAAATAACACCCAAGGTACCGTGTTGTGGTACCTTCCACAAGCAATAAAATAACACCAGTGCTTTGCTACAGAGACAATGACAAGCAATAGTATAACAACCAAGTCCCAAATTTGGTAACTAGGTCAAGCAATAAATAGTCTAATATGTCGGTAATGTTCTTCCCATCCCATGTCTAGAACTAACAAGTCGAGTCAAGTCCAGTATAGCAAGTCACAAGTACAAGTACCAATCTAATATCCTATCACGAAGTCCATAACTCTGAATACTCATGTAGACTCCATATCATGAATAGTGTCGGTGTCTTGTGGTCTATCGTGTCAATGAACACGGAAAAATATACACGATGCCTAGTGTCCCAATAACCAAAAGAAGTCATCGGCACCCTAATACTATATGGACGCAAAGTACCGACTAGTCCTGCGTGCTCAATGATAATGAATCAAGAAATAAAATGCAACAAATAAAAGAAAGGATAAACTGTAACATCGGTAAGGTACACTTGCTTGTAGTCTCCAAATGTGTATACGACGGTCCGACTCCGGGATCTTCACTAACACCGTCACATACTCCTAGAATAAATAATTCCATCTATCAATGATATATCTATGCCTTAGCACATACTATTTATAGACTTATTTTATATAGTCCTACTAGACATAATTTACTAAACTAGCACTTACTATATATACGACCCAATCCATCATATATGGTATTAAATTAATATAATAAAATAATATTTTATAAAATAAAAATATAATATTTATTCCTGAAAAAAATTAAAATATTTATCATAAAATTTAGACTACATTATTTATAAGGATAGTATCAAACTATCATATCAATCTAGTATATATAGTATTAAATCTATATGGTAAAGTAATATTTTATTAACATAAAAATGTCACTCTTAATTCTGAAAAAAATATTTATAAATATTATATAATAATAATTAATATATTTTATTTATAAAAAATATGTACACAAGCCTTATATTGATTCTACATCAACATGCATAGACTTGTTCCATGGTTTGGCTCCCGAAATGACAAACTCTTAATAAAAATTAATTCTGGAAAATATTATTAATTATGTAAAAATAGGTTTTTTTATCAAAAATATGCACAACAATTATTTTGGAGATGTCTCATGAAGTTCCGAAGGATATTGATACATGGAACTCATGAATTTTGGTGTTTCGATATTATGGTAAAATGTCCATATTTTTAATAAATAGTAAACGAAACCAAAATGCTGCAAAAGTATATGCTTTGGAAATCTTAGGAAGTTTAGTTTCTTAACAAAAATATACAAAAGGTTGAAGTGGCCCGAAAGTGGATGAAAATTGGCTCGCAACAGAACTGGTCTGTTCTGGACACCTTTTCGTAGAACGGATGCCCCGGCCAAACCTTTTGGAACTGTGTGGATGGAAAATAAGACATAAAAAATAGATAAAAAGTTATTTCCATTATTTTTGGTTTCACGAAAAGATGAGGTCGGAAAGTACATGAAATCCTAGATGCAAAACAGCATACCTGCTATGACGAATTTAGCACAAGTTCGGTCGACTTTGGGTGCCCTCCGCACGTCGTACCGACCAAATTAGGGGATGAGGCTTCTTGGCAAGGTGATGGGGTATTAGGGTGTATCCTAAGGTCGAGATGAAGGTGCTATAAGGGTTTTAGGTGGTCGGCAAGATAGATTTCTGGTGGTTGGAATAAAAAGCACAAAAATAAGAAAGTAGAATATGTGGTGCTCGGTTTGTACATATTTTATATATATAATCCATGAGAAAATTTTAAGAGGAGATGTTTACATGAAGTAAAGGGGGTTAGGAGGATTTAAATTTTAGTTTGGTGGGATTTGGTTGCATATTTTAAAAGATACAAAATTTTATCTTCGGATTTAAATTGAGACCAAAATAAGAAAGTTGTTATGGAGTTAGTTTAAATTAGATTTGAATTAATGTGGTTGTACATTAATTCATATAAATTAATATAAAGTATGTCTAACAGGTTATGGAACCCTGGAATAGGCTCTACGAACCTTACTTGGACTAGTTTTGGGTCGGTGGAATTATTTGGATCGATTTGAGTCCAATAAGTCTATAGTCGAGTCTTGTGTGACATTTAAAATAACTAGTACATGGGAACTCGATTGAGTGGCACACCATTGGCATGTGTAGTAGGCTCAAAATGGGTCAAAATAATATATTGAGTCGAAATGTTTGGATCGGATTTGGGCCTCAAATCGGAATTGAAAAAATACATCAAAATTACGACGAAGGGTAAAATTACTAATTTGACCCCAAATTTGTACAAGAAATATATAGTACAAGGGATCATGTTTGAGTGGGATATGATATACCAAAATGAAGGTGGAGTCGTCTAGAACACGAATATGGAACTTGTTTCGAGGAATTGGTCAATGTTGTGCTTCAAAAATCAAAGTTATAGCAAAGTGCATATATAACCATAATTAAAAAAATATGGTTTAATATATAAAAATTATATAAAAAATAAAAATATTCCAAAAATCAGGGTGCTTACACCAGTGATTCACCGAATTTATAACGGTTAGCCAAAATTATAATAACTTCTAACCAAATCGAGATTCGGTGGCATCGTCGATTCCAGTGCTCTCGTAGCACTGAAATCTATAGTTTTGCACACTCAAATCTTGGGTTCATATCAGTTGACTATTTGGTCAATAATATACCTCGATTTGCGTGCTACGGATCCCAAATTTGAAATCATAACTTCCTTTAGCCAAAAATTTGTGTTTAGTTTTCATTTTAGATTAGAATTAGATTAAATTAGGATGTTAGATGATTTATTTCAGAATTAATTAGGAAAACCTATTAGCTACTTTCTATGATTTTTGAGTAGGATTTTTAGATCTAACTTGTGGTTATTCATGTGACGGGTTCATGGAATGATGGTATGGTTTGATAGGTTCTAGGCCAGAGTTCACCTTGTCTTCAACTTGTGAAATCAATCTGTCCAGAAATTTAGGCAAGTACTTGTTTATACTTCCATGTACAATTACTTTATATTGTAGTATTTCACTTATACATGCTATCTTTTCGTGTCTTGGCTATTTACACACCCAAAAGAAATGTGACCTATTCATGTTCTTATTTTTCTTGTTATCGTCTTCGTGATCGTGTTGTTATGGATATGGAGGAGGTACAATTATTAGGCACGTGGAGAAGCCCTATCGTTGTCATTTTTTTCTTTTACGGGGGCATCCTTTTTTTATCGTTTTAGCCAAGCCCTCTACGTGTAGGAACATTGTACTTCTCGTGACACATGCACCTTTATTGTTTTTCATGAGTTTCCTCAGTGTTTCATGCTTGCTACTTTCTTTATGAGTTAATCATATTGAATGTTTTCTTGTTCATATTGTAGATATATTTTTTGACCATTGGCTCACCTGTTTAGTGTTATATTGATTTATATTGTACTTGTATTGTGATGGCTTAGACTTGTACTTGTTCTAATCCTGACTGGATAATTACTTTTTAGCTGTAGACAATGTGATCTGTCATGAGGGTCTACGGTGAGTATATTGGCGACACCGACGTCACCGATGTACCAGATTCTGACACTCATGCGAAATAATATATTCATTTCTAATGCATTCATATTGGTTAGTGGTCATAGCTTATCATGCCCCAGAACAAGAATACTGGCAAGTAGAGATGGACCAGGCCAGCTACGTATACCAAAGTACTCTAGTACCCTAAATACGGTCAAAGCTGTAGATGTAGGGTTACTACTATAAGCCAACAGTCGATTCTAGGTTAAGCAATCCTAGATACCTCAATCATAGGCAAGTATGATCATCAAGCATATAAGACAATAAAGCGTCCCAAACTATAACATATAGATGATCATGAAGTTAGTAATACAAAATGAAGAACTAGCAAGAGTATAAGTCATACACGATCAGCTCTAGCTGTAGTCTAGAAAATATACAAATCATGTCTAAGTCCGTAGGCGAAATATCAAGTCCAAAACATGAGCTAAACATGTGCTCGATGGCTAAACACCGCAAAGACTATATAGATATGAGTGGTAAGAGGAAAAAATACCCACTCAGGCACCATGGTGCTCCGGATGGTCACTATCGAGTGGAAAGTCCGAAAGATCCTCGGAATCATCTACCAAATCTGGCCAAACAAAACCAGTGAGGTCAGACCCCCAATAGCAAGTACCATAAAGGAAGCCAAACTATGAACAAAACCAGCATGCAATCAACAGTACTAAGTAAGCAATAAAAGCAAGCATAATAAAGTAAAGGTACCCTGGAGTTTATAAAATAAAACTGGAAACATGTGAAGGAATAAGCAGAAATAACATGTGGGTGAAGCCGAGTATGTGAGACAAGTAATGAATCCATGCATGTGAGCATGTAAGTGAAGCAAGCATGTGATCATGATTGGATATCTCTTCTTGTCTAAAGATGATAATTTTTGTTTTTGTGACGATTCTATAGCCTTATATGCAATGAGCAAGGGGGAGAAATCCATTAGTTGATTCACCATAGATCTTTTAGTTATATATTTTATGCTATACGTGCCTTTGAAACTAGATATACATATTTTAAGGGAGAGCAAATTAAATGGTTCAATTCATTTATTGTCACGACCCGTACCTGCTTTTCGGACGCGAGCTCGTGAGCAAGCCAGCTACGTATCGAGCGGACTCCAGCCCGACTCGAATACGTAAACGCTGTCACGGCTATGGTATACTGCCAAATCATGGCAAACAAATCTATATCTAAATCCACAATAAGAAAATGAAACATGAATGAACACTATGGGTCGTGGTCTGCAGCCCACTAACATATATGTCCGATAAGACTCTAAAGAAAATAACAAGAGTCTAAACTGAATCAAGAAACAGGATATCTCATGATAATGAAGAAAAGCACGAGCGGATAATAAACACAATAACGATACCTGAATCCCGTAAGCGTATCATCATGTCGGCCATCCAGAGCTGCTAACTAACTCCACGCAATAACTAACCTGAAGAGATCATCAGATCCTCAGGGGACATAGCAAGATACATAAAAACATGCCTATCTAACAGTTTATCATGCAATAAAGAAAATACAGGAAATAATAGAAAAAGACCAATCCGTACGAAAATACGACTATACACAACTGGAAGAACCACTACGCCTAAATAAACTGCTGGAGAAAATAAGAGAATACGATATCATGATGTCAATGGACAACTAATCGAATACTCAAACCCTCGCCCCTAGTGTGGACTCGCAGGTTTGAACAACTACTAGTCCTCGCCCCTAGTATGGACTCGCAAGCTAGCATCACCCTCGTCCCTAGTGTGGACTCGCAGGTGTGAACCATATACTACTAACCCTCGTCCCTAGTGTGGACTCGCAGGCTAGCATCACCCTCGTTCCTTGTGTGGACTCGCAGGTGTGGACATATAACTACTAACCCTCGCCCCTAATGTGGACTCGCAGATTAGCTTACTAACTCTCGCCCCTGGTGTGGGCTCGCAAGTTAGCTTAACTACTAACCCTCGTCCCTAATGTGGACTCGCAGATTAGCTTACTAACTCTCGCCCCTGGTATGGGCTCGCAAGTTAGCTTAACTACTAACCCTCGTCCCTAATGTGGACTCGCAGGTTAGTATCAAGATTTCAAGATAATGAGGTAAAGCAGTTCCGATATGACTTATTCATCCTATGATACGATACGACTCACGACACGGTACGAGAGGAAACCAATCCGATAGAACCACGACATCCAGTCAAGCATGATAACGATAAAAGAACACGACTAATAAACCAGTAAATACTGTCTAAAGTAAAGCATGCAAATCAAAAGAACTGTAATAAGTAACTGATAACATATAAAGATGTAGGGATTAACTAAGCATGTAAATCATGAACAACTAGAGGACTGTATATATACTAGCATGCACGATGTACAAATCTCGTGTCAATAATCAACCAGTAAAACTATATAATAATAATAGAAATATGTATGTAAATAAACTGTAGAGGGAGGCAAGGTATCTTGCCTGGAGGTTACACGGAGAACCAACAATGTATCGCCAATAAACAAGTCAGAAAGTCCAAGTCATCACAACTGTCTCCGAAAGATGAAATAAACGTTACTAACATTTTCAGAATAGTCAAATTATCTAGGATTGCCTGTCCTTAAGTCCAATTCTGGACACAGGGGAAAAACGATAATTTCGGACAAAAATGATGTCCGCCGTTGGACCCGCTTTGTACCGAAAAGCGTGTCAGAGTCAACGATCTCTAAAGTCGTCAAACTACATGTCTACAGATCCGATTTTCCGATACGTAGCCAACCGTATGTCCAGAGTTGGATTTCGGTGGGCCGTGCACAAAATCATCCGTTGAGTCGGACCAGGAGGGCCCGCGATACGACGATTTTATCAACTGTCTCAGAATCGGACCAAACTTGGCATACAGGACCAAAAAAATAATACGGTTCTGATGGCGCAAGTTTCGTCTCGATCTAACGAGCGTGCATAAAGTAATTGGAGAATTTGTAAAGTGCACGATACGGTAAATGTCGACGGATATGCCTCAAATTCGTCGCGCACACGCGACCAATTTAAATTCCGTCAAAGCCCACACGACCACGAAGCCGTCACACAGCTTTCGATGCCTTCGGTTCGCGACCACGTCGCCCGGTTTGGCGGGACGCACGTCGTATCGATGGTTTTTTCAAGTTTTGGACAGTTTTAGAAATAGGTTTTTCTCGAACTTTGAAGATAGTTTAACAACAATTTAATTGATGAAAAATAAATCTATAAATAGGGTTGTCATCTCGTATATGTTGTCTAAAAAGGTGTTTAGGTAGATTTTCAAGAGTATCGATATCATGTCCGTAATCCGTCTTCCAAAACACGTGATTGGAACAGTTCTATGGACTGTTCCAGAACAGTTTTTGGCAAAGTTCGTGTTGATTTATCGGGCAATATAGGGTACCTAAATTCAAACCATTTGAAGGGATGGAGAGCCGTATAGGTTGTCTTCCTATTGAACTAATTGGTTCGAGAAACGATGATGAGATGAAGCTGTAAGGTACCTGCGAAGTCGTCCTCACGGAACGGTCGCTGCTGTGCGCTTTGTCGCTCCTATGCGCGCGGCGGCTTTCTCGCCGGCCGGCGGCGACTCCCGGCGGCGCACACGCGCGCGGGGTGCGCCCAGGTGAACTCCTGCTAGGGTTGTCCGGTTGTCGACGCTCTTGGGGTTTGCGTATGGTTTTTGATCGAGGAACATCTCGGTTTCTCTCGATTATATACTATTGTATATAATCATCCGCAGTTCTCGTGTTGGGCCGGGAGATATACGTGGATTTGGGTTCACTGTAGCAGCTTCTACGGTTGGTCTATTAGTTTGGGAAGGCTGCTGCTTTCTTTTTTTTCTTTTTCTTTTTCTTTTTCTTTTAATATTTATACATATATATATATATTCATATATATTTTTTTATTTATATATATATATATATATACATATATACGTATACATTTTTATATATTTATTCATATATACACACAAATATATTTATCTATAATATATATATATATATATATATATCTATATATATACACATATTCTCACGTATATATTCTTATATATATATATATTTATATATATATATATATATATATATATATATATATATATATATATATATATATATATATATATATATATATATATACACCATATAAATTTATATATTTATACACATTTATGTATACAATCACATATGTTTTTATATATATACACGTACACACATATCTTTATATATTTATGCATATATATACAGGTACACCTATATATATATATTCATAACATAGTGTCTTATTCCTAAAAATATGTATACACATATATATATACATATCGTATATATAATAATAATAATAATAAAATACAATAAACCAATAATAATAAATAATAATAAATAATGATCCTAATGACAATCAATAATAGGCTGATTGTCATTCTTGATGGATACAACACGCACACTACTTATCTGACTCCCGAGGATCATACAAATTTTGTAAAACATTATTTAACAATAATAATACCTATAATCTACCTATAACAAATATTTAGAAAATAATTGCCAATTCCTAAAAACATATATACAAAATATTTGCATTTACCAAATATGTCTATAAGGTCGTATTTGGTCCGACTACATGCCTACATGGGCTTGGATTTGACTTGGGCCCAATCTGGACTAGTTTGGTACAACCGGGTCACTCAACGTCAAATAATATTAATAATAAATAATTAACTATTTATAGTGGTCATGTCACAACTTGGCCTGGTTTTCCTAGTTAGGACATCCCTATGGCTAGGTTTCTCTGAGCATGGCTAGTACACTAGTCAAGACACACTGCTACATCTCCCGTGCCACAAATCCTAGTCGTCTAGTACTTCAAAACTCAAACATGACTAAAATCATATATCGTAATAATTAAGTAAATAATTATTCACAAAACCCAAAAATCCCCATTTAAATCAAATAAATAAATAAATAAATATTTCAAAAAAATTTCCGGGAAGGGGAGCTACAAATCTACCCACCTAAAAAAATAATTTTGTCCTCGAAATTCTAACTCACAACCATGCCTAAAATTCAAAATAAAATGAAAAGAGTAACTCCATTATTACCACGATCTTCTCGAATTTAATTCCTCAAAATATTTTATGGCCTTCTCTAGTCATTTGGTAACTCCGAATACTTGATGACTTCTACCCACCTTTGGTCATACTACTCCTCAAAATACGGTCGCTAAACTCTTATAATCTTCTAACTAGTGGCTAATAATTCTGCAAAAATATCTAGGACACATGGTATCTATAATCCCTCATACATATAAACAACCAATATTCAGTAGTCAAGCAATTTATACTATAATTTAAGGATTTCTAATGAATTTTAGGCAGTACGATCGTTCGTCGTTCCGAAATAGGAAGGGACGAGAGTCAACGGTACGGAAAGCAAGGGTGTATAATCGAGAGCAAATATAGAGTTTTCAAGGACGTAGAGAATTTCTAGGAGAATTTTCAAAGCAGAATGGATTGAGATTACTAGGGTTTAGTCATGGTCGCAGGCTCGTATCAGTACAGTTACGTAACCGATACGATATGCTCTGGCCTGCATGGGCCACCAAAAAAACTTGTCACGACCCGCACCCGCTTTTCGGATGCGAGCTCGTGAGCAAGCCAGCTACGTATCAAGCGGACTCCAGCCCGACTCGAATACGTAAACGCTGTCACGGCTATGGTATACTGCCAAATCATGGCAAACAAATCTATATCTCAATCCACAATAAGAATATGAAACATGAATGAACACTAGGGGTCGTGGTCTGCAGCCCACTAACATATATGTCCGATAAGACTCTAAAGAAAATAACAAGAGTCTAAACTGAATCAAGAAACAGGATATCTCATGATAATAAAGAAAAGCACGAGCGGATAATAAATACAATAACGATACCTGAATCCCGCAAGCGTATCATCACGTCGGCCATCCAGAGCTGCTAACTAACTCCACGCAATAACTAACCAGAAGAGATCATCAGGTCCTCAGGGGACATAGCAAGATACATAAAAACATGTCTATCTAGCAGTTTATCATGCAATAAAAAAATACAGGAAATAATCGGAAAAGACCAATCTGCACGAAAATACGACTATACACAACTGGAAGAACCACTACGCCTAAACGAACTGCTGGAGAAAACAAGAGAACACGATATTACGATGTCAATGGACAACCAATCGAATACTCAAACCCTCGCCCCTAGTATGGACTCGCAGGTTTGAACAACTACTAGCCCTCGCCCCTAGTGTGGACTCGCAAGCTAGCATCACCCTCGTTCCTAGTGTGGACTCGCAGGTATGAACCATATAATACTAACCCTCGTCCCTAGTGTGGACTCGCAGGCTAGCATCACCCTCGTCCCTTGTGTGGACTCGCAGGTGTGGACATATAACTACTAACCCTCGCCCCTAATGTGGACTCGCAGATTAGCTTACTAACTCTCGCCCCTGGTGTGGGCTCGCAAGTTAGCTTAACTACTAACCCTCGTCCCTAATGTGGACTCGCAGATTAGCTTACTAACTCTCGCCCCTGGTGTGGGCTCGCAAGTTAGCTTAACTACTAATCCTCGTCCCTAATGTGGACTCGCAGGTTAGCATCAAGATTTCAAGACAAGGAGGTAAAGCAGTTCTGATATGACTTATTCATCCTATGATACGATACGACTCACGACACGGTACGAGAGGAAACCAATCCGATAGAACCACGACATCCAGTCAAGCATGATAACGATAAAAGAACATGACTAATAAACCAGTTAACACTATCTAAAGTAAAGCATGCAAATCAAAAAAACTGTAATAACTAACTGATAACATATAAAGATGTAGGGATTAACTAAGCATGTAAATCATGAACAACTAGAGGACTGTATATATACTAGCATACACGATGTACAAATCTTGTGTCAATAATCAACCAGTAAAACTGTATAATAATAATAGAAATATGCATATAAATAAACTGTAGAGGGAGACAAAGTATCTTGCCTGGAGGTTGCATGGAGAACCAACAATGTATCGCCAATAAACAAGTCAGAAAGTCCAAGTCATCACAACTGTCTCCGAAAGCTGAAATAAACGTTACCAACATTCTCAGAATAGTCAAATTAGCTAGGATTGCCTGTCCTTAAGTCCAATTCTGGACACAGGGGCAAAACGATAATTTCGGGCAAAAATGATGTCCGCCGTTGGACCCGCTTTGCACCGAAAAGTGTGTCAGAGTCAACGGTCTCTAAATTCGTCAAACTACATGTCTACGGATACGATTTTCCGATACGAACCTGTCATGACCCGCACCCTAGAGTAAGGGCGCGAGAAGTGGGTACGTCCAGCCTACGCCGTAGTGTCGGCGGTAGAACGCTGTTCTAGGTCATGAACTATAACTAACATAATATGAATACCCTCCATAAGGAGGCCAACACAGAGGTATAACTCAATCACAATCTATAGATAGAAAATGGTACGATAAAATAGATAAGGAAATCCTCAACTGAGGTACAACAGAAACTAAATACAAGTCTCAACAACTCTACAACATACAACTCTGAAACAAGGACATAAGCTAAACATGAAAGGAAATAGTCTAAGCTATCTACTCTATACAAGGTATCATCCTGAGCAGCTGCCTGAACCTCGCCAGGGGTCCAGGTCGCGAGTGTCATCTAGGCAAGCTCCAAGTAAGGGGGTGCAGGGTTCCTCATCATCCTCTGTAAAATTTTCAACAGGTCCAGTCAGGACGGGAGCGAGCACAGTACATCTCATGCAGTTCATATCATGGCAGGAAATATAAAGCAGGCAATAGAATAAAATACATGAAACGCTGTAAGAAGATGTACATAAAACAGGAGAGATATTTGATAACTGGAAATATATACATGATAAGTAAGAACAGTAAGTGACTAGTGATTTAGAGTACGAGATGGCATGTAATTGGCTTAGGTTGAACATGATGTACATGAGTGAACATGTGGGACATCAGCCAATAGGCTGATGCGTACATGATAAAACATGAAAAGTAACAGAGTGAACATGATGGATAAATCACATGACCATTTATACTCACCCCTACCCACAATCAGTACACAAGGATCTATTCAAGTTACGTTACGTACATGATGTTTTGGTTACACAGGAAACACATGAGGAAACATGAGCGTACATGGAAGAACATGAGAGTACATGAACGTACATGTAAGAACATGAGAGAACATGAGTGTACATGAATAACGCAGAAGCGAAGAATACATGATGTACATGAAACACATGTCATAAAGTATCCGATGCTCCCGCTAAGGGGGATAACATCCCAAGAAGAGATCCGTATAGTACTAATCCGTGATGATAACGTGACAGCATCAAGTAAAAGTAATCTAGAGCGAGAATATAAATCGTGACAAGTATGAAACGATCAGAGAATGTACTCGCCTCGTATCTGAATGTCTGAAGTAAACGTACTGTCCGAGATGAGGCACATGACTCCTAGTTAGAGCAACACAAGTCAAGATGTATACAGAGGGTGATTATATGAAATGTACAATGCATCTGCATGCTGTCTAGGTCAAACTAGGCTAAAGTCGACACTTGGTCAACTCTAGTCAACCACACTAGTCAACCTAGGTCAAGTCCTAGCCCAAACAAGTCTAACAAGTCTCACTAGGCCTAACCAAGCCTAGTCTAGCAATCACACACCAATCACAAGGCTATACAAGCCAAACACAAGCACATGTCAAGGCACATCCTATTCATGCATATTCAACATTATATCTATATAAAAAGAGGAAGGAACTAACATGTAAGCTATGTGTGTGTGTGAACATGGATGTGTATATGAAAGAGAAACCAACACAAGGCTATATATCCTTGAACCCACATATATACATATCTATATACATTATCCATATCATATCAATATGCATATTTACATCTATCCATATATAGGCATATACATACACTACATATATATTCATTATATATAGTGAGATAGAAAGAGAGTGAAAGAGTGTCAAGTGTGTGTACAATTCATATCTCAGTTTAACAGTGTTATGAAATGAGAATTCAAATATGTGAGTCTAATACAAGGGTGTATAGGAAATTATATGTGTGTATGAGCATATAATGTGTGTGAGCATGTGTGTGTGTATTAGAATTTAGATTTCAGTTTTCATGGTGAACTCAGGTTCATATCTCAGTCTTGTTTGAATTCACAGTTGTATATACATACATTATCAATACACAATTTTCTCAGATTTTATTTGTGAACCAAAACAAACTCAGATTTTTCTTAACACAGTCCTCAGTTTTCTCTTTGTGAATGAATCTCAGTTTTTATCAAACCCCATCCATTCTCAGGTTGTTCAGCAACCCATCTCAGGAATTTGGTCATACAATCTCAGTTAAAAACATTGTAATAGATTCTCAGGTTTAAAACAGTGTGCCTATACACACCAAACAGTTAACATGAATTGTTCAATCTAAATCAATGCACAACTGAAATCTCAGTTGTAAAGAAACCAATCTCAGGAAACAAAACAGGTAAAGGAAAGGAAAATAGGGTGTCTCCAAAACCTGTGTGTATAAGAGACTGCAACCTATGTGGGTGATTGAAAAAACAGTGTGTTCAGTGATTTAGATAGAGTGTCAAGTAAAATTAGAGGGTGTGTGTGTCATGATGTAGTGTGATGAAGTGAGGCTTGGGAGAGTGTGTGTGTAATACAACTGGAAAACTAACAGGGCTCAAGCCTATGTGCAGGAAAATCATCAAGAAAGGAAACAGACCAATGCATTAAAACTGGAATCAGTCCAGTGAATCATTTTAATAGGATCAACTGAAATTGAAGGAAAATCAGTAAAAATCAACTGGAATTAACTTAGGAAGTCAGTGAAGAACTTGGTGCACAAGTGTCTAACAACTGTTGCTAACAACCAACCAATTACTGGAATGATAAATCCCAACCAAATCTCTATAACTACAGACTTAACATTGCAGAATTTTAAGAACTTAAAGACATGGAACAACATTCACTGGGGATAAGTTATCACACAGGTTACTTGATTAGTTAATACATTAAGTCCCAACTTGTAGTCAAAACTTGATTAGGTTGATCCCATATATATTTCAGCAGGTAAATCACATCATCATAGGCTATCAATTGTGTAGAAATCATTAGGCACTTAATAAACACTGATTAAATGACTAAAATGGTTTAACAGTGAAGAATTTAAAGGTGTATCCTGTGTATCAGAAATTCACAAACCACATTGCAATTTCGAACCCACAACTCCTATTACAACATAACAATTTGTAATTCCTAACATAACAGTGATTTAACATAATATTTAGAATCTAATTAACTTATTTAAACATCAATTAAACATTAATCAGAACTTTAATCAACAGAAACATTCACACAGGAAAAGTATCAGAACCCAATCCTCGTGCACGTGTGCACGCGTGTCGTGCACACGACACGACACGAACTGGGTCGAGTCCCTTTGCAGGGTGGTTCGCCTAGAGTCCCTCTAGGTCTGTGTCACCCTGGTTTGGGTCAACGTGTCCCGTGTCATGAATGGCACACACGTATCAGACGTGAAAATACACAGAAATAAACCCAGGCAAAGCCCCATGCACCTGACCGTGCGTGTCCGACACGACACCAAGACTCACCAAACTTGATGGGGGTCATGTCAGTGACTGCCCCCACCCTCGTGTCAAGTGGCACGAGTCCACATGCACTGTGCAATACGCACGAACCATGTGGTAGCAGGACACAGTGCACTGCTGTGCACAGCGTGTTCGTGTCCAATTTGGACACGAATACGACACAGCCTTGTGCTCAGTGATAGTGATTTGTGATCTACACCTATAGGGCTAGAAATGTGTTCAATTAGTTTTTGAAAATAATAACATTTTGTTCACTGTGGCAAATCAACAAACACTTGAATATTAACATAGATACGTGTCCGATACGGACACCAAACCCTATCTAATTCCTACAAAACTTAGCCTATAGATCCTTGGTACCTATATGCATGCATTCATGAAGAGAAATCACAACATTAATAGGTTTTGAGTCATTTTACCTATTGAGTGAAAACTCAATGAAAACTAAGGAAAGGGGGGGTGTCCTCTTCACTTGGGGGTGCCAAATGCTTGTGCAACCTTGCTAGCTAGCTCCCTATAGCATCCTCAACAGTAGGAGATTCCAATGCAAGAAGTTTGGCTCAATTTGGAGGTGATTTGGATATTTGGGGAGAAGTTTAGGGAAGAACACAAAAGAGGCAAATAGAATGAATTAAAAATGATGCAAATAATTAATGGGATGCATTTATAGGGGGTGGGGATGAGTGTTGGCTGCCATTAAGTTAGGGTTAGGGTTTAGGATGAGGGGCTAAGGTTACTCCAACAATTTCTAGCTAATCTAAGGGCTCACAATTAAAGTAGCCCCTTTAACCTTTAGTCCAAAATATCTTTTAACAAATATCTAGATATTTCATTAAGGTAATTACTTTAATGAAACCCTCTAACTTAGTCTCTAGGGTCATGATTAACAATCTAGATTAGGCTAACTTCTAGGTCAAGACTCAACAATTCAACTAGCACATATTTAATTAATATAATTCACAATTTTACAAAAGTGTCAAAATGACTAAAATATCCCTTGGCTTAAAAGTAGAAATTGAAATCCTAAACACATGATTAGGTCTCATTGGTCATGATTAGTCTTCTAGGTCATGTATGACTAATGTTACACTAGCAAAACACCAATTCACATTTCACTCAATCAAATAGTTTTAAAATAACTAAAAATCACCAAAAATCATATCATGACTAAAATCAAATACTTTAATGATTTAAAATACCAAATTTCAAATTTACCCTTATTTTGGAAAAGTGGGTGTTACAAGTCTACCCCCCTTAAAAGAATTTCGTCCTCGAAATTAAGATGGTCGTACTTCTTCTAGAGTCTCGTCCCCAACAATCATGGTCTCAGAACTTACCTAAATCCTACAATTTAAAAGAATGACATACATGGTCATGGCATATGGTGGCAGTTGAAAGTCTCACCTAGGTATACTAGTCAAGCTAAACCAAAACGGTCATAGGGTATCAAAACATACAAGCAATCTGGGGTGCTAAACTGGAAAAGTTGCAGAAACAACAAATCACCAAGGCTGTAAGGCGGTCTACCACCCTATATAAAACTGGTAAATATAAACAACAGAGAACCAGCTACAAGGGTCCCTACTCTAAAGCCAGGGCTATACTATCATTCCTAAGATAAAGGCCAAATCACAACTCATCAAATCATCATACTAAGAAAGAGTTATAACTAATAAAAATTTACAAGGAATTAGACTAGTCAACTAAAGTTATCCCTACTCCTAAGTTATTTGATGATGGAAACAATTTTTTTTAACAGAAAAGAAATGAAAGAGGTGATACTTTAAAAACCTTCAAGATATAATCTGATAATCACATGCGTCTGTCCAAAATCATGATACTCAGAATCCTCGCCACGCTAGTAAGCAAGGCTGCAATAAACGGTAGAGTCCATAACTGGGGTATGCATCTCTATGATCAAGTCGTCTGGAATCCTCGCTATGCCGACTAGTATAGCTGCGAGAAATTCCAATCTCTTGATCAAGATATGTACATCCGAAGTCAGGTCCCTATGTTCTTGCCACGCCGGCTAATATAGCTGCGGTAAATTCTAGGTTCCATAATAAAGTAGACGTTTTACCATCCCTGTTATTTCTGTCAACATATGTTATCAGAAGATACCGTAACTCGGGTCATAAAATTTATCTCGATAAGAAAATCAAATCAACAACGATCTATCAAAATCAAATACAAATTTCAAGGAGTAAGGGTAAATCAAAACAAGAGAAAAGGAATTCAAATTAGAAGTTCGGAATGAGATTCTCAAGGGGCATCCCAGGAATCTCTCAAGGAATTCTAACTGTGACTGAGTACCCCCAAAATATTCTACTCCTACTGCAGGCTGTAGTGATACTCTAGTTCGAATACCACTACATAAACTCGACCTGCATGGGCCACCACTAAAAACGTGTCACGACCCACACCCTAGAGTAAGGGCGCGAGAAGTGGGTACGTCCAGCCTACGCCGCAGTGTCGGCGGTAGAACGCTGTTCTAGGTCATGAACTATAACTAACATAATATGAATACCCTCCATAAGGAGGCCAACACAGAGGTATAACTCAATCACAATCTATAGATAGAAAATGGTACGATAAAATAGATAAGGAAATCCTCAACTAAGGTACAACAGAAACTAAATACAAGTCTCAACAACTCTACAACATACAACTCTGAAACAAGGACATAAGCTAAACATGAAAGGAAATAGTCTAAGCTATCTACTCTATACAAGGTATCATCCTGAGCAGCTGTCTGAACCTCGCCAGGGGTCCAGGTCGCGAGTGTCATCTAGGCAAGCTCCAAGTAAGGGGGTGCAGGGTTCCTCATCATCCTCTGTAAAATTTTCAACAGGTCCAGTCAGGACGGGAGCGAGCACAGTACATCTCATGCAGTTCATATCATGGCAGGAAATATAAAGCAGGCAATAGAATAAAATACATGAAATGCTGTAAGAAGATGTACATGAAACAGGAGAGATATTTGATAACTGGAAATATATACATGATAAGTAAGAACAGTAAGTGACTAGTAATTTAGAGTACGAGATGGCATGTAATTGGCTTAGGTTGAACATGATGTACATGAGTGAACATGTGGGACATCAGCCAATAGGCTGATGCGTACATGATAAAACATGAAAAGTAACAGAGTGAACATGATGGGTAAATCACATGACCATTTATACTCACCCCTACCCACAATCAGTACACAAGGATCTATTCAAGTTACGTTACGTACATGATGTTTTGGTTACACAGGAAACACATGAGGAAACATGAGCGTACATGGAAGAACATGAGAGTACATGAACGTACATGTAAGAACATGAGAGAACATGAGTGTACATGAATAACGCAGAAGCGAAGAATACATGATGTACATGAAACACATGTCATAAAGTATCCGATGCTCCCGCTAAGGGGGATAACATCCCAAGAAGAGATCCGTATAGTACTAATCCGTGATGATAACGTGACAGCATCAAGTAAAAGTAATCTAGAGCGAGAATATAAATCGTGACAAGTATGAAACGATCAGAGAATGTACTCGCCTCGTATCTGAATGTCTGAAGTAAACGTACTGTCCGAGATGAGGCACCTGACTCCTAGTTAGAGCAACACAAGTCAAGATGTATACAGAGGGTGATATATGAAATGTACAATGCATCTGCATGCTGTCTAGGTCAAACTAGGCTAAAGTCGACACTTGGTCAACTCTAGTCAACCACACTAGTCAACCTAGGTCAAGTCCTAGCCCAAACAAGTCTAACAAGTCTCACTAGGCCTAACCAAGCCTAGTCTAGCAATCACACACCAATCACAAGGCTATACAAGCCAAACACAAGCACATGTCAAGGCACATCCTATTCATGCATATTCAACATTATATCTATATAAAAGAGGAAGGAACTAACATGTAAGCTATGTGTGTGTGTGAACATGGATGTGTATATGAAAGAGAAACCAACACAAGGCTATATATCCTTGAACCCACATATATACATATCTATATACATTATCCATATCATATCAATATGCATATTTACATCTATCCATATATAGGCATATACATACACTACATATATATTCATTATATATAGTGAGATAGAAAGAGAGTGAAAGAGTGTCAAGTGTGTGTACAATTCATATCTCAGTTTAACAGTGTTATGAAATGAGAATTCAAATATGTGAGTCTAATACAAGGGTGTATAGGAAATTATATGTGTGTATGAGCATATAATGTGTGTGAGCATGTGTGTGTGTATTAGAATTTAGATTTCAGTTTTCATGGTGAACTCAGGTTCATATCTCAGTCTTGTTTGAATTCACAGTTGTATATACATACATTATCAATACACAATTTTCTCAGATTTTATTTGTGAACCAAAACAAACTCAGATTTTTCTTAACACAGTCCTCAGTTTTCTCTTTGTGAATAAATCTCAGTTTTTATCAAACCCCATCCATTCTCAGGTTGTTCAGCAACCCATCTCAGGAATTTGGTCATACAATCTCAGTTAAAAACATTGTAATAGATTCTCAGGTTTAAAACAGTGTGCCTATACACACCAAACAGTTAACATGAATTGTTCAATCTAAATCAATGCACAACTGAAATCTCAGTTGTAAAGAAACCAATCTCAGGAAACAAAACAGGTAAAGGAAAGGAAAATAGGGTGTCTCCAAAACCTGTGTGTATAAGAGACTGCAACCTATGTGGGTGATTGAAAAAACAGTGTGTTCAGTGATTTAGATAGAGTGTCAAGTAAAATTAGAGGGTGTGTGTGTCATGATGTAGTGTGATGAAGTGAGGCTTGAGAGAGTGTGTGTGTAATACAACTGGAAAACTAACAGGGCTCAAGCCTATGTACAGGAAAATCATCAAGAAAGGAAACAGACCAATGCATTAAAACTGGAATCAGTCCAGTGAATCATTTTAATAGGATCAACTGAAATTGAAGGAAAATCAGTAAAAATCAACTGGAATTAACTTAGGAAGTCAGTGAAGAACTTGGTGCACAAGTGTCTAACAACTGTTGCTAACAACCAACCAATTACTGGAATGATAAATCCCAACCAAATCTCTATAACTACAGACTTAACATTGCAGAATTTCAAGAACTTAAAGACATGGAACAACATTCACTGGGGATAAGTTATCACACAGGTTACTTGATTAGTTAATACATTAAGTCCCAACTTGTAGTCAAAACTTGATTAGGTTGATCCCATATATATTTCAGCAGGTAAATCACATCATCATAGGCTATCAATTGTGTAGAAATCATTAGGCACTTAATAAACACTGATTAAATGACTAAAATGGTTTAACAGTGAAGAATTTAAAGGTGTATCCTGTGTATCAGAAATTCACAAACCACATTGCAATTTCGAACCCACAACTCCTATTACAACATAACAATTTGTAATTCCTAACATAACAGTGATTTAACATAATATTTAGAATCTAATTAACTTATTTAAACATCAATTAAACATTAATCAGAACTTTAATCAACAGAAACATTCACACAGGAAAAGTATCAGAACCCAATCCTCGTGCACGTGTGCACGCGTGTCGTGCACACGACACGACACGAACTGGGTCGAGTCCCTTTGCAGGGTGGTTCGCCTAGAGTCCCTCTAGGTCTGTGTCACCCTGGTTTGGGTCAACGTGTCCCGTGTCATGAATGGCACACACGTATCAGACGTGAAAATACACAGAAATAAACCCAGGCAAAGCCCCGTGCACCTGACCGTACGTGTCCGACACGACACCAAGACTCACCAAACTTGATGGGGGTCATGTCAGTGACTGCCCCCACCCTCGTGTCAAGTGGCACGAGTCCACATGCACTGTGCAATGCGCACGAACCATGTGGTAGCAGGACACAGTGCACTGCTGTGCACAGCGTGTTCGTGTCCAATTTGGACACGAATACGACACAGCCTTGTGCTCAGTGATAGTGATTTGTGATCTACACCTATAGGGCTAGAAATGTGTTCAATTAGTTTTTGAAAATAATAACATTTTGTTCACTGTGGCAAATCAACAAACACTTGAATATTAACATAGATACGTGTCCGATACGGACACCAAACCCTATCTAATTCCTACAAAACTTAGCCTATAGATCCTTGGTACCTATATGCATGCATTCATGAAGAGAAATCACAACATTAATAGGTTTTGAGTCATTTTACCTATTGAGTGAAAACTCAATGAAAACTAAGGAAAGGGGGGGTGTCCTCTTCACTTGGGGGTGCCAAATGCTTGTGCAACCTTGCTAGCTAGCTCCCTATAGCATCCTCAACAGTAGGAGATTCCAATGCAAGAAGTTTGGCTCAATTTGGAGGTGATTTGGATATTTGGGGAGAAGTTTAGGGAAGAACACAAAAGAGGCAAATAGAATGAATTAAAAATGATGCAAATAATTAATGGGATGCATTTATAGGGGGTGGGGATGAGTGTTGGCTGCCATTAAGTTAGGGTTAGGGTTTAGGATGAGGGGCTAAGGTTACTCCAACAATTTCTAGCTAATCTAAGGGCTCACAATTAAAGTAGCCCCTTTAACCTTTAGTCCAAAATATCTTTTAACAAATATCTAGATATTTCATTAAGGTAATTACTTTAATGAAACCCTCTAACTTAGTCTCTAGGGTCATGATTAACAATCTAGATTAGGCTAACTTCTAGGTCAAGACTCAACAATTCAACTAGCACATATTTAATTAATATAATTCACAATTTCACAAAAGTGTTAAAATGACTAAAATATCCCTTGGCTTAAAAGTAGAAATTAAAATCCTAAACACATGATTAGGTCTCATTGGTCATGATTAGTCTTCTAGGTCATGTATGACTAATGTTACACTAGCAAAACACCAATTCACATTTCACTCAATCAAATAGTTTTAAAATAACTAAAAATCACCAAGAATCATATCATGACTAAAATCAAATACTTTAATGATTTAAAATACCAAATTTCAAATTTACCCTTATTTTGGAAAAGTGGGTGTTACAGAACCCAACCGTATGTCCAGAGTTGGATTTCGGCGGGCCGTGCACAAAATCACCTGTTGAGTCGGACCGGGGGGCCCGCGATACGGCAATTTTATCAACAGTCGCAGAATCGGACTAAACTTGGCATACAGGACCAGAAAAACGATACGGACCTGATGGCGCAAGTTTCGTCTCGATCTGAAAAGCGTGTACAAAGTAATTGGAGAATTTGCAAAGTGCACGATACGGTAAATTTTGACGGATATGCCTCAAATTCGTCGCGCACACGCGACCAATTTGAATTCCGTCAAAGCCCACATGACCACGAAGCCGTTACGCAGCTTTCGATGCCTTCGGTTCGCGACCACGTCGCCCGGTTTGGCGGGACGCACGTCGTATCGATGGTTTTTTCAAGTTTTGGACAGTTTTAGAAATAGGTTTTTCTCGAACTTTGAAGAAAGTTTAACAACAATTTAATTAATGAAAAATAAATCTATAAATGGGGTTGTCATCTCGTATATGTTGTCTAAAAAGGTGTTCAGGTAGATTTTCAAGAGTATCGATATCTTGTCCGCAATTTGTCTTCCAAAATACGTGATTGGAACAGTTCTATGGACTGTTCAAGAACAGTTTTCGGCAAAGTTTGTGCTGATTTATCGGGCAACATAGGGTACCTAAATTCAAACCATTTGAAGGGATGGAGAGCCGTAAAGGTTGTCTTCATATCGAACTAATTGGTTCGAGAAACGATGATGAGATGAAGCTGTAAGGTACCTGCGAAGTCGTCCTCACGGAACGGTCGCTGCTGTGCGCTTTGTCGCTCCTGTGCGCACGGCGGCTTTCTTGCCGGCCGGCGGCGACTCCCGGCGGCGCGCGCGCGCGGGGTGTGCCCTGGTGAACTCCTGCCAGGGTTGTCCGGTTGTCGGCGCTCTTGGGGTTTGCGTAGGGTTTTTGATCAAGGAACATCTCGGTTTCTCTCGATTATATACTATTGTATATAATCATCCGCAGTTCTCGGGTTGGGCCGGGAGATATACGTGGGTTTGGGTTCACTGTAGCAGCTGCTATGGTTGGTCTATTAGTTTGGGAAGGCTGCTGCTTTTTTTTTTTCTTTTTCTTTTTTTTCTTTTAATATTTATACATATATATTTTTTAATATTTATACATATATATATATATATATATATATATATATATATATATATATATATATAAAATATTTATATATATATATATATATATATATATACATATATACATATATACGTATACATTTTTATATATTTATTCATATATACATATATACGTATACATTTTTATATAAAAAATATATATATACATATATACGTATACATTTTTATATATTTATTCATATATACACACAAATATATTTATCTATATAATATATATATACACATATTCACACATATATATTCTTATATATATATATTTATATATATATACACGATATACATTTATATATTTATACACATTTATGTATACAATCACATATGTTTTTATATATATACTCGTACACACATATCTTTATATATTTATGCATATATACACAGGTAGACCTATATATATATATATATATATATATATATATATATATATATATATATATATATATATATATATATATATATATATATATATTCATAACATAGTGTCTTATTCCTAAAAATATGTATACACATATATATATACATATCGTATACATAATAATAATAATAATAAAATACAATAAACCAATAATAATAAATAATAATAAATAATGATCCTAATGACAATCAATAATAGGCTGATTGTCATTCTTGATGGATACAACGCGCACACTACTTATCTGACTCCCGAAGATCATACAAATTTTGTAAAACATTATTTAACAATCATAATACCTATAATCTACCTATAACAAATATTTAGAAAATAATTACCAATTCCTAAAAACATATATACAAAATATTTGCATTTACCAAATATGTCTATAAGGTCGTATTTGGTCCGACTACATGCCTACATGGGCTTGGATTTGACTTGGGCCCAATCTGGACTAGTTTGGTACAACCGGGTCACTCAACGTCAAATAATATTAATAATAAATAATTAACTATTTATAGTGGTCATGTCACAACTTGGCCTGGTTTTCGTAGTTAGGACATCCCTATGGCTAGGTTTCTCCGGGCATGGCTAGTACACTAGTCAAGACACACTGCTACATCTCCCGTGCCACAAATCCTAGTCGTCTAGTACTTCAAAACTCAAACATGACTAAAATCATCTACCGTAATAATTAAGTAAATAATTATTTACAAAACCTAAAAATCCCCATTTAAATCAAATAAATAAATAAATAAATATTTCAAAAAAATTTCGGGAAGGGGAGCTATATTTATACCATTGAGTATGTCGTACACCTAGGTCATCATGGACCCATTTTCTTCATTTGTATATATTATTGATTGAGGTCGTGATATTCTTATTTTATGAAAGGTTTATGAGAGTGCATGCAATTGTCTTTATTATCTTGTCTTTCTTTCATATGGGTTTAAATAGTTCATCTTGTCAATACCAACTTTCTTATCTTATCTTAATGGCTATTGAGCTTTCATTGATTTGGCTTTTCTTGTATGCTTATTTGGTTTTTGGCTTTCCTTGTTGAGGACTTACCCAAATTCAGATTAGTAGTACTTTGAGGGGGGTCATTCAAGTTGCTGAATTTCTCATCCTCAAATATATTTCTCTGCTACCTTCACGTTTATCTAAAGGGTATTCGTATAGCATGCTAAGGTAATTGAGTTCAAATGCATGAACCTGGTAAGTGAATAAATTTTGCAAATAATTAGATTATTTTATATCAATTGTTCTCTCTTCATTGATCATCTTTTATTTTGCTCCACTAATTTTTTTGGACAATTGGGACCATCAAATGCTTCCTTGATCAATGTTCAAGTTTATATATTTCAATATCCTCAATTGATATATTTTTATTGATATCTATTACTTTGCAAATTATCTAATTCTCATGGATTTTGATTGAAATCCTTTATTACATTATTCTCTTCCAAAACTAGAGTAATATTTCATATCAATAGGATTATTCTTGGATTTCTAGTTGGTAAACTACTTATTGATTGTTGTCAACTTCTTTTAGTTTTACCAACCATATTGTGTTTTGATAAGCTATCTTCTATACTAATATTCTACATTGGGTATGTAGTTTTCTAGACTTGTCCTTACATACTTCTCACATTGCTTTCATTAGTATATCTTGATCATGATTGTCTTTATCTTCCTCATGCTCTAATTTATGTGCTTAATATTGATTTATTTTATCTATTAGTAGGGGGAGCATATTTTGTATCATGTCAAAGGGGGAGAAGTAAGTTTAAGTATGTATTAATATGCTTGTGAAAAGGGTATAAGTAATTTAAGTAGTATGCTTTTAGTGATATATGCTTGTCTTTTATATATTAGTGAAATATATACATCTATTGTGTCCATACTAAACTTAACCGATTTGATATAATAATAAAATGGGGAGATTGTGCCACGACCCTCTCCCACTTTTGGAATACGAGTGCAAAGCAAAGTGCAGCCTACGTCGCAACATCGGTGGTAGTACGTTGTCTATGATAACATGGTTAGTAACAAGAACAATATGCACATAACATCAACATCTAAACCATCAAAGATAATATCTAATAGTCTCAACAATAACTAAATAAAAATGTCAAAATAATCTACTACAACTCAAATAGTCTCGGGAACAAACCCGGTAGCAGAAAAGTAAACTAGAATCCAAAACTATGACCACAAACTAATAGAAAAGCATAAGAAAGAAAATATGCTAATTCGCATCAGTGCTAAAATCTGGTATGTCAGTAATGCCAGTGTTGCCAACATATGCACCATAGACTTCAGGACAGATGACATCGTCTCAAGCTAAAAAATAGTTATCCAGTCAGGATTGGAGCAAGATTACCATAACACTACACAATATATTATACAAGCATGAAAAATAATAATAAGGAAGATAAACTATAGGCATGATATGATAAGAAGAGTACAGTTATAACATGAGGACAATATAAAAGTAGACTCGACGAAAGAAAAATAAATAAATGATATATCAACAATAGGTCACGTGTACTGTGTGTTTTAGACTACTAGCTTTTTGCATGTAGACGGCTTGGAATATACGTCAATCATACGTGTGGTTCACGATTGGTATTATTCAGGTTATACATGAAGGGATTTATACAGGTAACGTAGACCACATACATACTCATAGTATTCTTCCGCCTACAACTCACAAGAAAATATGTTCACTATATATAACAATATAGGTAAACAGGATAAACAGGTAATTACAGTACAATATGGTGAACAAGTATAACAGGTGAACATAAACAAGTAACTGGAGAAGGACTACGCTCGTGCATAAGTAATCAATCATGGTGAATCAAGAACAATGATAACAGAAGATATGAAGAAGTAACCATGAAAAGACGATATAAAGATACATGTAGTACAAAATAAAGGTAACATAGTATCATAGTGAAACTTGACTGATCTATTGAACAAACCATTTTCACAAGTCGAGGACGAAAGGAACTCCAGCCTATAAGCTACCAACCCATATCATATCATTGCACCACGAATCGTGAACGAAAACCACAAGTTAGCTCTAAAATTCATACTCTAAAATCATAAAAAGGTGGCTAACGGGTTAATCTAATTAATATTATTTAATTCTAGAATAAATTATCTAAAAAAATAATTTAATCTAATCAAAATTTGAATTAAAATCTAAACAAAGAATTTTGGCTATGGAAAGTCACAGTTCCAATTTCGAAATCTATGGCACGCAAATCGAGATAGTACTGTTGACTATCTAGTCAAACATTATGAACTCAATAATTTGATGCGCATCCTAGTAGATTTTAGCTCCACGAGTGCACTGTAAACAACGGTGCTACAAAATTACGATTTTGTCAAAAGTTATCGTCGTTGTGGCTAACTATGACCAAATCGGTGAATCACCGATCAAATCTGAGTTCAGCAAATTAAATAAAATACTAAATAATTATATGAATTTTTGTAAAAATTTATGTTGTAGATCTTCCTGTCATCTTTCGAAAACTTCAAACAGATCGCAAAACGGGGTTCGGGATCTCCCAAAATTTCGAAAACCGTACGATGCATCAATTTTTGGACAACCGGCATTCAAATAAATCTTCAGAAATTCACGTAAATAATTACATAAAATAAAATAGATTTCGGAAAGCTAACCTCGATATGGTTCTAAGAAAAGTAAGGCACATGAAAAGGACGTCGGGATTGACCGCAATCGCTTCGTGAAGTCGAAGGATCACCGAAAAAAAAAACAAAGGAGGCTGGAACTAAAAATAGGGTTTCTGGAATTAACACACACACATACACATATACATGGTTGAGTCGGTGGCTTGCTTGAGCCGCGGCTCAGCTGCCACCTTGTCACGATCCTGGCACTTCCGCCCAGGTTCTGGCCGGCTTGGCTAAGTGCCAGCTAAGCTATGTCTTAGTTAAGAAAGTCATCATTGGCTCAGTCAGCACTGACTGGGCGCCAACTGTGCTGCTCTGCCGACTGGCAATCAGGCCCTGGTGGGTGACTGGGTCATGTTGACTGGATAATTTTTTGTTTAAATTTAGAAATTTATTTAAAAATTATTTTAACTCTAAATAAATCCAAATAAATTGTAGAAAAATTCAGAAAAATCCTTTAAAAAATCTAGAAAACATTTCTAGTCATTTAGAGCCTAAATAAAAATATTTGGTCTCAAAATACACCTGTGTGAACCTATAAAAAAAATTTAAAGCTTATAAAAATAATACGTATATATATGTTAATTATTTAAAATTCTCCAAAATTTTTAAAAAAATATAAAATAAATAAATAATATATTTATGCTACCTGGAGACCATGTGTGACCTAAAAATTATCTTACTGCACATATAGCCTTAGTTGTGATACTTGTGATCCAAAATAAAATCCTTAAATAAATAAATATAAATTCTAGAAAGCAGGTGCTACATACTATCCTTCTTAAAAATATTTTTGTCCTCAAAATCAACATAACATAATATAAATATATAACCTATACAGGCAAACTAAAAATAATTCATATACTAGAAAAAGATTAAGAAATCCAAGGATAAGTAAATCAAGCATACTATCAAGAAACTAGGCATGAACCCTATTTAATAAGGTTTTTCTAAGGGCGCCACCATTTTTGCTAGGGGGCAACCCTTACTTGGGGGCAGCCCAAGGAGGTGGAGATTTTGCTAGGGGGCACCCACATTTTGCTATGGGACAGCCCAACCTCCCAAATCCTTCATTTCTTCCCATAACCCATTCTACACTCTCTCTCCACCAAAAGAAAAAAAAAAGAACTCTCCCTCTCCCAAAACCCTACTTTCTTCTCCTCCACCACTCCACTCCTAATTCCTCCACCAAGATTTCTTTAACAACATTCGTAGATTCTTAGAGATGACACGCAAGTCGAAGTGTCACGACCCGCACCCTAGAATAAGGGCACGAGAAGTGGGTACGTCCAGCCTACGCCGCAGTGTCGGCGGTAGAACGCTGTCCTAGGTCAATCAACTAACAATATATAAGGTACCTGTATAGTATATACACTCCGAATGGAGGTGACATAGCAAATACAGTCTCAATCACATCTAAGGTAGAATACGATAAAAAGATAGATAAATATGAAATGAAATAAAACCACAGAGATACAACCAGATAGAGTTCTAAGTGTCTAAGATAACACAAATCCAGAAACATCCCAAATCTCAAATACAGTAATCCAGAGAATAAATACAACTGAAAACGACTAATCTAAACTAATGGTGTCTCATCCACTGCTAATGGATCCTGCTGGAGTTTCAGGGGTAATGTCTCATCAAACTCTATCCTGGCCATACCCGTAAAAGGTAGAGCACTCAGCTAACATATACTCTATAAACATCAACGGTTATCCTGTCAGAAAAATGAGCAAGTACAAACACTAACAGCAGTTCTATATGAATTGATAAATTCTATAAGAGACAGTATAATGAAATACAAGACAAAGATATAGAAAAACTTGGGAGCCATTCGAAAGCCGAGCTACAACCCATAAACCAAACAAGGACCGGGGTTGTAACCCTTCTCCCGAGCAAAACTTAGTCTCCAATTAAGGTACAGCATAAAGGCATGTAGAACATATGAGTAAATGAATATCATATCATGGTGAGAAAAGTACTGAATGTAGAACAGAGCAGGATATAAGATAAGATAAAATAAATATAAAATGTGCCTTGAATTATTAGAGCGTTATGTGATCGACTTTGGGTAAGTTATAGGACAGGTTATCCACTTGGCCCGACAATCACAAGAAAATCTCTGAAAAGGGTCATGCCGACCAACCTGGATAACAAGCATACGGAGGAATCTTGCTACACCCTACGTGAGGTAAGAGTGGCGCAATCATAATAGTAACAGGAGGCTTTGATCACATAGCCCCTAATAATTCCCCCATCCCCGAATAGTATAATAGATCTGGACATGACACGTCATGACACGGAATTCCCTAAGAGGATAGCTACTCCCTCTCAGGAATCGGTGTCTATACAAGTATAGGAAATAAGACATGAAATGTACATATATACCAAGAAAATTCAGGAATAACATCGCATGTCATGATCCAACATATACTAGTCCGTGAACTATCATGACTGGAAATCGAGTAAGACACTACAACTGAATCAGATATAGCAGATATCAAGACAATGAAAACTATCAGTGAATGTACTCGCCTGCGGTCCTGAGCTGTCAAATGGGATCGATGCTCAGAGTGATGCCACAAACCTAGAGATGAGATATATATAAGCTAATTAGGGTTCAACAGTGTTAGGCAGGATTATATAGTATAAGCTATATAATCTAGGTCAAATCTCAGTCCAACTAAGTCAAACAAGGTCACAGGAAGTCAAACCATGTCAAACTAGGCTAATGTTGACTAACAGTTGACTTTTGGTCAACTGGTCAACCTGGTCATGTTCTAGACATTTCTAGGCCAAGTGTTGACTGATAGTTGACTTTTGGTCAAAGCAGTCAAACTTGGTCAATCGAGTTCAAAACTAGCCTAAGTATACTATTTCTAATATTTACCTACCAAGATATCATATATCTTGGTCAAACAGGATCAACTCTAATCTAAGAATTAAAATATCAAGTTGTACCTCGTTATTCGTACATCGAAACCTACGACACGTAAATCGAGATAAGATAATCAACGGTAAGGTTAATAATCTTATCATAGTGATCCACATGATCATCTTACCAATTTCAGCGATGTGAGATCACTGGAATCGACTGATCTCAGTTTCGTTATACTAATTCTGAAATACGAACTTAATAAGAATTAATTATAATAAAAGGTTAATACACAGAAAAATATCTACAAACATTGTCGGATGATGAAACAAACATCACTAACATGTCCAGAATGGTCAAATCAGCTAGGATGGCCTATCCATAAGTCCAATTTGGATACAGGGGCAAAAAGGGAATTTTGGGTCAAAACGGTGTCCGTGTCGGATCCGCTTTGTACCGAAAAACGTGCAAGAATACTATTCTACCAAACCTAAAAAATTATATGTCCACGAATCCAGAATGACGATACGAACCCAATGGTATATCTAGAATTGGATTCCGTTGACCCGATTTCAAATTGGTTCGTTGACCATGACATTGAAACTCCGATTTACACGGAAAAGCGTGTCGGAGCCAATATCCTCAAAACTCAGCAAATTATATGTCAACGAGTCCAGAATGACGATACGAACTCAACGGTATATCCAGAATTGGATTCCGATGAGCAGGAATCAAAAAGTCCTGTTGACCCGGACTGTGGGGCCCGCTTTGTACCGAAATGCGTGCCAGGGTCCACATCCTCCAAATCTAACAAACTTTATATGAAAACGTGCCAGAACGATGCCACGATTCTATTGGTGGTGTCAAAAATTGAATTCAGAGTCCCAAGTTTAAAAATAAAAATTAACAACTTGGAAATTACGAATTCGGACGGCCAACTTTGGCAACGAATTCAACCAATCAAACGTGCTCACAATGAAACGAAACTTAAGGGGTAGGAAGAGGGTTATACCAGCTGCACATAGGAACCAGTGGCACGCATATGGAGCTGCGATGGAGGAGATACGAACCGACGAATTTGGCTCCGCAAAACTGTCCAAAAATAACATAATTTAAACGGTCAACTTGGTGGCCGATTTTGATGTATCAAACGATAAAATTAACGGACAAAAATTGAGGGGAGTGAAGAGCTATATACCGAGATTGAGAAGGAGCAAAGAAATCACCGATCCAACAATCGAATTTCTTGAAAAATGTATACGAAGTCGCTGCTACAAAATGCGATTTCAGCTTCGTTCTCGAGCGCGTCACGACGAAATTTAGTGCGAAATGCACGAATAGACTAGACGACACGTCCCGGAGGACGGTGGCCGCCACGAGGAGGTGCGGCGGAGGTCTCTCAGCCAGGGGGTGGCCGGCTACGGTGGTCGTGGTGCCGGCGACGACGCCTGCGCCACGAGGCCAGTGGCGCAGCTGCTGTAGCTGCGCCTCGCTGCACTATGCGCTGCTGCTGCTGCTGCGCCTCGCTGCAGCTGCTGGTGTCTACGGCGGAGACGCGGCTGTGAGGCGACGGGGCCGACGGGAATAAAGAAGGAGGAAGAAGAGAGAGGAGTGGTGGTGGTGGTTTGGTAGGGTGGTGATGGTTGAAGTGGTGGTGGTGATTGGAAATGAATGAGGAGAAGGAATGAGAAGGTTATGGAGGAGAAGCTCGGGAAGGGAGTGGCTCTCGGGCTCGGCCAGGGAGGAGCTGGGCTCGGGAGGAGGAGAGGAGGTAAAGAATAAGGAGAAGAAGAATGGAGGCTCGGGATGGAGGATGAATGGAGTTGCTGTGTAGTATTCTTTAGGAAGTGAGAGAGAGAGAATTAATTGGAAGGAGAAAGAAAGAGATTTTTTTCCATGATTTTTAGGGGCGGTCATGCTAGAGGGGTTTGTGTGATTGAGTGTTGGGGAAAATTTTATGGTGAGGATTGATGGAGAGAATCCAATGGTTAGGATTAATGTAGGAAAATAGATCATTCTCTAGGGATTAAAATCAATGGTGGTTATTCTTGAATATTGGAGGGGAACACTCGATATTAACATTTTTCAAGGATAATGAGGGTGAGGGTGTCATGATGGAGGGTAACATAAAGCTTGGTCTGGGTTTTGGTTGAGCCGGGTCGGGTCAAACAGACAGGGTACAATAAATGAATTATTTTTAGGTGTTTATGAACATGGGTAAATAAGTAGCATGTGGGAGATCAAATAAATGGGACACCAGTATCATGCGGGTAGTAGACTTCATGTGGGCCATATCAATATTTGAGGTTGACAGGGTATCCACAATTCAAGTAGGAAATGATTGTGACACCGTGGGATGAATTAAAATCGGGTTACGTGTTAGAAAAGTTGTGTGAAGCAAATAGAGCACAAGATGGTGTGTCTGAGTGGGACACGAAGGTCATGGGTGAAGAGTGTCTCGAGTAGATCATACATGAGGAGTTGGTTTCAAGAAAATGACTAGTCTAGTGCTCCTAAATTAAAAGTCATGGTAACATGCATATGATGATCAAAGAAAAGAGTGGAAAATCAATTAATAATTAATCAACGATCAAATGGTCTAAATTGACCTGAAGTTGTACAAAATAAAAATAGTACAAGGGAACAAGTTTGGATGGGACATGATATATCAACATAAAGATAATCTTGTCTACTACACACTGATGAAGGGAGTTTCCAGAGATTGGCATCCCTGACGCTCCAGAAGTCAAAGTCACGGTAAAGAGCATTTAATCAAATAATAATCAAATAATATTATCTATTGCAAATAATTGATTTATAAAATTGAAAAAATAAGCCCTAAATTCAGGGGGCTTACATCCTACCCACCTTATAAAAATTTCGTCCTCGAAATTATAATGTTCATACTCCTTCTAGGTCAAACCCCCACAATCAAAGTCTCAGGACTTAATCAAATCATACAATTTAAAAGGACGGCATAAGGGTCATGGCATACGGTGGTAGTAAAAGTCTCATCTAGGTATACTGGTCATACTAGGCCAAAACAGTCATATGGTATCAAAACGTACAAGCAATCTGGGGTGTTAAACTGGAAAAGATACAAGAATAACAATCATCAAGGCGTTAAGGCAAAATCAAAACCAAAATTTAAAGCACAACGTCGAGCATTGAAATCCAATCACTATATATATATATATATATATATATATATATATATATATATATATATATATATATATGTATATATGAGAGAGAGAGAGAGAGAGAGAGTAAGAGAAGAAAAAGCTAGCATTATATAAAGGTTATGTGGTTAGTGTGTGCATGGGTGTATGTGGACATGTTCATAGGGTTAGATAGCAGACATGTGTGTGTGAATATACATGAAAGTGTATAGGAGGGTTTGGGTTTCAAAACAACAGCTATCAAGTTACACTACTCATGGCATATTGGTTAAACAATCATCAATGCACAACCTATTTACTCATAACATGCATGGCTAACCATATATATATATATATATATATATATATATAGGGAAAATATATATATATATATATATATATATATATATATATATATATATATATATTTTCCCTATATATATATATATATATATATATATATATATATATAGAGAGAGAGAGAGAGAGATTTAGTTATGTATCTACATACAGTATAACATGTATGCATAAACTATATATATATCTATATAGATATATGAACATAACATAGAGAGGAAGGGTTAGATTTACATGGCAGTGTATACTAAGTTAGAGTGTGTGTGTGTGTGTCCTTGTATAGGGTTATAGCTTTAGTATTGAAAGGTTAAACCCAGTTTTAGTTCAGCATTTACATACAAAATATGAAAATGAGCTAACATTTAAACCAGTATAATATTAACATAATACAGTTTCAGATTTTAGGGGTTTGAACATCACAACCAAACTCAATGCTCCCAACACAACCTAACATGATAGAGATGAAACCCTAACATACCATCCATACATTTAGTTATGCATACATTTCAATATTACATATTAAATCTGAAATTGAACTAAATATTTGAAATCAATATAAAAATGTTAACATATATTCAGTTTCAGGATTTTGGAGAAATCGAACATCAAACCAACCCAATGTTCATCACAACCACAACCTAACATGTAAGAGTATGAAACCTAACATTATATCCCTACATACAACAATGTATACAGCTCAAAATATTACATTTAAAAACTGCAAATTGAACTAATCACTTAGAATCCAGTATTAAGGGTTAATATGCACACAGTCTCAGATTTGACAAGTTCAAACACAAAACTTAACCAATTTCTTTAAGAATTGAAACCATGTATATAAGATACATGTGCAGTGATGTGAACAACAACTAATAACATAAAATTTACATTTAAATTATGAATTTAAAATGGAAAAAAACAGAAAATTAGTCTCTGATACTGTACTGTATCAGAAATATTAGGGTTTTGAGAATTTAACATCAAAAACATATTAATGTGCATTTAGATAGGTTGGTAATCAAAGTGTAGTATGTATACGTGTCAGGCAAAGTGTCTGTGTCCACTATATATATATATATATATATATATATAATTTTTTAAAAGTAATACAAGAAATAATGGCAAGAATGAATTATTGATAAAATTTGTTCTGCTTATCTATTTAAAAGAAGGAACCATTTTGAAACCAGAGCTATAATATCAAATTCAAGGTAAGGTCTATGTCACGACCCGGTCCCAATTTGTTGGGTCGAATCGGATCATGCCCAGCCTGCACCGTTGTGAGACGGCGGCAGTAAGCTGTTTCCAAATACAAGTAATCACAACAACACAATCTATTTTGTCACAACATTTGAATTTCGAATATTTAAAATAAACTTTGTCCAATCAAAAATACAACTGAAATAAAAACTGAAATAAACTGTCTTTTATTTAACATCAAGATTAAAAGATAAAACATCCTCTAGAGAGTAGGCTCATCAGCCCCAAGATCAACATCATCCACGGGGAATGCTGGAAGCACAGCAGGGTAGAGCTCAGGGTCGTAATAACTACTAATCAGTAGCTCTGCATCATCAAAAGAACCTAAAAATGTTGTCTCCAGTTAGGAGGGAGCAAAGTACAATTCATGATAATCCAACAATTGAAATAATAATAGAGTTATACACTTTTAAACAATTTGAAATAAATAGTTCTCCAGCAGTTAAAATATTGTGATGTGAATAGGCAATGAATATGACCGGATTGGGTTGTACAGTTGTATCCTATTGATACGATATGGCTTATCTCCGTGTGTATGAGGGTAAGCTAACACAGTCAGTATACTACTTTGGATATGGTCATACTCATTACACTACTCCTCCAGTACCCAACAGTCAATCAGTCAATGCTCTCAGAGAGAGTTCCGTGTTGCATCGTGGTTTAAACTTGCAATAAAACGATTACTAAATAATTGGTAAACTAACACAAATTGTACTTGCCTTTGTTTATGACTGGTTTGAAGAGTTGGTTCCGGAATAGACAATCAGACTCGTCTTCGAAATCCTACATTGAGAATCCTGACTTAGTATTAGAGAGGAAACTATATCTAGGTGTGCTAGTTACAATCTCTAGAATTGGTCCTATTCAAGTTTTATTTTATTACAATTTCTATCAGAACACGTTTATCGATGTGATTTACTATTAATTAATTTACGAAGAAAAGTCAACTTAATATTTTATTGGAAAAATGGTATCTACAGATTATTTGGTAAAACTTGGTATTTTGTAATATATATAAAAATATATTTTCCTTAAATGAGAAAACGTGAATTTGTTAAAATAATCTAACCTTGAAATTTACCACTTAATGTGAGAAAACTATTAATTTTCTATATAAAATAAAATTATATTCTACGCGTCTACGCCAAACCAGCAAAACCAGAAAAGAAACTAAAGCCACGCTACCAAACAAAGCCACAGATAACAAAAATAAGAAAATGGGCTTATGTCCTTACAACGCTTTACATAAATTGAATTAAAAATAAGAATGGTAAACTGAACGCCGGGAAGCGGTCCATTCAGCAGGCCGAAGCCCTGCACCAAAAAATACGATTGGCCAGTAACTAGTTCTAAATAATAATTAATATTATTAAATATAAAATAAAAGAAAGGGTCTCAGACTTGGTCCCAAAAAAATCATGTTTTAAATAGCTAATGCCTCAACGTCCGGAACAATGCCGGTTTCGTTTGCATTTCGCTAAGGCCCACAGACCGGTACGGTCGTCGCCCGAAAATAAAATCAAGTAAATAATTTCATTGCAAAATAACTGATTTTGGAAAGTATTTCAAAACTTTTTAAGAAAATTTGGGCAACATTTCCTCTATAACTGGGACAACCCAATACTGGAAAAATGCCGACAAACACCAAAATAATTATCCCAAACCAGGGAAACCTACTGAAAATAATTCCATCCACAATTATACATAAAAACCAATTCACAGAAATATTTTCAAAGAATTATTCAGAAAACCCGAATTGGAAATCAGAAAACCCGAAACTCCTCGAAAATTCCAGAAGCAAAGAAGCAATCTTCAAAAATAATTTCAGAGCTTCAGAAACCAATATCGAAAATCTCAGATCACTTCCAAAAGGAATTCGGAAAACCCAAAAATTTTCACAGAACCAAAAGAAAACTAAAAACTTCTCAGAACCAAAACCAACCCACGAAATTAAATCTGAAAGCCACAGAACAAACGAAACTAACAAAGAGAACTTCGGAAATTTCTGAAATCGATTTCATCTAAACCGAATCCCGTAACGGGATCGGGGAGCAAAATCATCATAGACTCGGGAGAGACGAACTACTCTGACAAACAGAAATTACCCAATATCCGTTGGTCGGGGAGCAGCGGGATAAACAACGGAAACGGAAGGTCGGGCCACGAAATTGGACTCGGAAACGAACAGTGAGTGGTGCACGGGACAACGCACCCGAAGATAGTAGCTGGACGCGGCCGGGAAGCGGCGCACGGGGCGGATCGAGCACGCGGGGTCGACCGGAGGTACGATGCGGTCGGGGTCACCTGGACGAGGCCGGCCTGGACTCGGGCGGAGAGCGCCACTCGGGTTCGCCGGAAAATGGGGGTTAGGGCACGGGAGATTTGGGGATGAAGATGGAATGGTGATGGGGAAAGAAGAAGTGGGGAGAGGGTTTTATAGGGATGAAGCTTGGGGGTTACCGAAAATGGAAAAAAAACCAAGGGTCACCGGACGTTACGGGGAGATAAAGGGGTGGTCGACCGTTCGCGAGGAGGGAGGAAAGAGGCTCCATTTGGGAAGGGAAAGGAAACCGATGGTCTTCGGTTTAATAACAGAGGGTAAAGAGAGAGAGTTTAATAACTCTCTGTAAGAAATGAATGAATAGAAATGGGATTCCATTAAAGCTTTTAATATATATAAATATATATAACAACTTAAAGAATTTTATAAGAAACCGAGTTCGGTTTTGGAATTCGGTTTCGGGATTTAAGAACAGGTTCGGGTTCAGAATAAAACCAAAATCCAATTATTTAATTTTGGAAATACTTTTCATAAATTCACTAATTAATTAATAATATTATTATTTTAGTAAAAAATTTATATAGCAACACAATTTTAATAATTTAAAAATATAATCTAAATTTACGGGTTTCACAACCTTCCCTCCTTTAGAAATTTCGTCCTCGAAATCAAAGGATAGGTTTAGGAATTACCTCAGGTCTCAAATAGATACGAATACTGCTCCCGCATCTCATCTTCTCGCTCCCAGGTAGACTCGCCTGGGGAATTATGTCGCCACATAACTCTGACTATGGATGTCACCGAGTTCCTGGTTCTCTTCTTGCCTCTGTCTAAAATAGCTACTGGCTTCGCTGGCACTGTGAGGCTCGGTCCAATCTCCAGCTCCGAATGGTCCAGAATGTGACTCGAATCCGGAATGTAGCGTCTGAGCTGTGAAACATGGAAGACATTGTGTACGCCTTCAAGATTAGCTGGTAGAGCTAATCGGTACGCTACTTCTCCAATTCGGCTCAAAACTTCGAATGGGCCGATGTACCTGGGGCTCAGCTTTCCTGCTCTGCCAAATCTGATAGTTCCTCTGGTAGGGGAGATCTTCACGAACACACTGTCTCCTTCTTCGAACTCCAATGGTCGGCGACTGCTATCAGCCCAATGCTTCTGTCTGTACTGAGCAATCCTGAGCTTGTCTCTAATCACCTTTACCTCCTCTGCTGCATCAGTCACCATTTCAGGTCCAAGCAGTACTCTTTCTCCTACATCGTCCCAAGCAAGTAGAGTACGGCAATGACGTCTATATAGTACCTCGAACGGTGTCATACCGATGTTGGCTTGGTAGCGTTGTTGTAAGAGAACTCTACCAAGTGTAAGTGGCCTTCCCAAGACCCTCCAAATTCCAAGACACAAGATCTCAGCATGTCTTCTAGCGTCTGGATGGTCCCCTCCGATTGTCCGTCAGTTTGGGGATGATAGGCAGTGCTGAACTTCAATTGTGTTCCCAAACTGTCATGCAAACTCTTCCAAAAGTGAGAGGTAAATCTAGTATCTCTGTCAGATACGATACTTACCGGAACTCCATGAATCCGGTAGATATGCTGCATGTACAGTGCTGCCAACTTCTCGGTGGATAGACCAACCTTGAAGGGGATAAAGTGAGCTGACTTCGTCAGTCGGTCCACAATAACCCAAATGGCATCCTTCCCTCCTTGGGATCGAGGCTGTCCCGTCACAAAATCTATCGTTATGTGTTCCCATTTCCACTCTGGGATGTCCAACGGCTGCAACAATCCTGCTGGTCTCTGTCTGCTGGCTTTTATTTGTTGACAAATCAAGCATCTAGCCACAAATCTGGATACATCCTTCTTCATTCCATACCACCAAACAATGGTACGCATATCCCGATACATCTTGTTAGCTCCAGGATATGTGGAATACTGCGACTGGTGCACTTCTTGTATCAGCTCATTCCTCAAATCACCAGATGGTACACACAGCCTCGTACCATTCTTCAATGCTCCGTCACTGGCGATAGAGAATCCTTCAAGTGTTCCTGCCAACACTTGATCTCTGAGTTTGCAAAGCATCTCGTCTTGAAATTGTGTCTCCTTAACTTTGTCCATCAGACTTGAACGCACTTGCAACTGCATTATTGATGATTCAACTCCTGGTATAATAGCTTCTCTTCCCAGCTTCTTCATTTTCTCTTCAGGTAGTACAATCTCAAGTCTAAGCTTTTCTATGTCCTCCAGTAAATACCGCTCCTTGGTCAAAAACATCGCCATCGGGTACCGACTAAGTACATCTGTAACTACATTAGCCTTACCTGGATGGTACTGCAAGTCGATGTCGAAATCTTTCATCAGCTCCAGCCATCGCCTCTGTCGCATGTTCAGCTCCTTCTGAGTGAAAACATATTTAAGACTTTTGTGGTCTGTAAATATTTTCACTCTCTCTCCATAGAGATAGTGCTTCCATAACTTTAAAGCAAATATCACCGCTGCGAGCTCCAAATCATGCGTAGGATAGTTCTTCTCATGAGTCCGTAATTGCCTAGATGCGTAAGCAATTACTTTTCCGTGTTGTTGAAGAACACAACCCAATCCTTTACCAGAAGCATCACTGTAGATTGAGAAACCGTCGGTACCTGCGGGTAGCGCAAGTATCGGTGCTGTTGTAAGCCTTTTCTTCAGTTCCTCAAATGCTGCTTGGCAAGCTTCAGTCCATACAAACTCTTCATTCTTCCTTGTGAGCTTCGTCATCGGCTCAGCAATCCTGGCGAAGTCCTTCACAAATTTTCGGTAGTAGCCAGCTAAGCCCAAAAAACTTCTGATTTTAGCAACAGAACTTGGTGTACTCCACTTCTCAATGGCAGCTATCTTCTTTAGATCCACCGAAATTCCTTCTCCTGTGACAATATGGCCCAGAAAATCTACCTTGTCTAAGAAGAATTCACATTTAGATAGCTTACCGTAGAGCTTCTCCTTCCTCAAGGTTCCTAGAACTTTCCTCAGGTGCTCTTCATGCTCTTCTTCGGTCTTCGAGTAGATCAGAATATCGTCGATAAAGACAACAACAAACTGATCCAGATATTCATGGAAAACCTTGTTTATAAGGTTCATGAATACTGCAGGGGCATTCGTTAATCCAAACGGCATGACCAAAAATTCATACTGACCATATTTGGTGTTGAATGCCGTCTTTGGAATATCCTCCTTCCTGACCTTGATTTGATAGTAACCAGATCGAAGGTCTATCTTCGAGAATACCTTAGCTCTACTGAGTTGATCAAACAGGTCATCTATCCGGGGCAGAGGGTACTTGTTCTTGATGGTGATGTTGTTCAGCGCCCGGTAGTCGATGCACATCCGTATAGTCCTGTGCTTCTTGGGTACAAACAAGACAGGTGCTCTCCAAGGTGAAGCTCCATCTCTGATAAATCCAAGTGCCTTCAGCTCATTGATCTGGTCCTTCATTTCCTTGGCCTCCTTAGGGTTGACTCTGTAGCATCCCCGAGAAATAGGGGCAGAGTCGAAAACTAGGTCGATGGTGAATTCTACATCTCGATCTGGGGATAATCTTGGAAGACTATCAGGGAAGACATCCATGAATTCTGCTATGATAGGGTGAGGAGGTCCAAGTTCTTCGGTGATAGAGGAGTAAGTAATACCCTCCATATCTTCCAGAGCTCGAGAGATTTCAAACTCCAGCTCTCCAGATGGGCTGAAGACTACACATCCTCTGTGACAATCTATCAGCGCATGCTGCTTACTTAACCAGTCCATTCCTAGGACTACATCATAGTTAGGTAAGGGCATTACAAGTAAGGGTGCTAAGAAGTTATGTCCAGATATTGTTATAGGACAGTTACAAGTCTCAGCGATGGGTATGGATCCACCACCAGTCATAACTCTAGATATCTTCTTGCTAAATCCCGTAACTAGGTGGTGTGTAGTGATGAATTTTGTTGATATGAAACTATGTGATGCACCCGAATCAAATAATGCTAAAGCAGGATATGAATGCACATAAATGAAACCTGCGATGACATCAGCGGTAGGTTCTTGCTCTGGCTCTTGTTCTTCTACTGTTAGGGCAAAAGCTCGCCCAGTCTTCTGTTGATGTTGTCCAAACTGTTGTTGCTGAGTGGGTAGAGGACCTTTCTGTTGAGTTGCTCCAGTCCGGTGGACTGACGAGGGGCAGTCCTTCACTTGGTGGATGGCAGACCCACAAACTAGGCAGTGTCCTAGCCTCTTCCTGCAGATGTTCGACTGATGCCCTAGCCTCTTGCAGAAATTATAGACAGGAATCTGCTTCTGAGGTGCTCTGTCATTGGTCCTCGCCTGATGATGCTGCTGCTGGTGGTGAGAAGGCCTGTTGTTATTGTTGTGGTTGGGCCTCTTCTGGTTATTCTGAAAGTTGCTAGTTCTAAAATACTCTCTGTTTGAACGAGCAGGCTGACTCTTCTCTATATCCTGAGCTCGAATTAGGATCCTCTCATACGTCTTGGCGCCGCCTGTGATCACAGGAGTGCTAATCTCTTCCCTCAGTCCATACCTGAATCTTTCAGCACGATCGGCGGGGTCAGCAACCAAGTTCTTGGCAAAGCGACTAAGTTGACCAAACTCGGCCGCATATTTGCCAACAGTCAAGTTTCCTTGCTTCAGGTTCTGGAACTGTCTTTCCATCTCCCGCAACTCTGATGTTGGAAAGAACTTCCTTCGGAACAATCTCTTGAAAGTGTTCCAGTCCAGCTGCTTGTCCTGGAGTCGGGGTTCATTCCGATACCAGGTGTTGGCTACATCTAACAGCTGGAGTCCCACAGCTTCAACTTGAAGATCATCAGGAAGCCGAGCAACGCTGAGGAGACATTCCATACTGTCGAGCCATTCGTCAGCATAAATGATTCCCTCGGTTCCTTTGAAAGGTCGAGGGCCCAGCATCTTGAATTTCTCGATATCACCGACTTTTGACGGCCTTGGTTCAGATTGGGCTGCTTCTCCTCTCTCCAGTGCAGCCATAGCCACATTGTGGGCATTCTCCATGCCTTCTCTCATAATCGCCGTCTGTTCGTGATGAGCTTCAGCTTGAGTTTTCTGTGCCTCAAGCACTCCTCGTAGTAGACCTACGAGGTCGGTGGGGTCTACGGGCACTGGTAGGGCAACTGGATCGGGCACCACCGCAGGAGCTTGCTGTTTAGTCTGAGAAGATGTAGGATCTAACACTTGAGTAGTAGTGTAAAATCTACGGGATGCGGGTGCATTATGGAGACGATCGGCCAGCTGCCGAGGAGTAGGATCCGGACTCGATTGAGGAGGTGGGGTGTGATCGGGTGATGACATCCCATCGCCAGCAGGATTTGTGGCCATATTCTGGAAGGTTTAGGATTACAAAACATAAGCAAGGTAGCCTACCAGTCTATAACAAACAAAAATATTTATTTATAATATATTTCGGTCCTATGTTGTGACAAATTAATGTTCTAGTATTCTAAATACTTTTAGATATGTTTTCCTAAGTTGTTGATCTGACCTGCATGGGCCACCACTAAAAATATGTCACGATCCGGTCCCAATTTGTTGGGTCGAATCGGATCATGCCCAGCCTGCACCGTTATGAGACGGCGGCAGTAAGCTGTTTCCAAATATAGGTAATCACAACAACACAATCTATTTTGTCACAACATCTAAATTTCGAATATTTAAAATAAACTTTGTCCAATCAAAAATACAACTGAAATAAAAACTGAAATAAACTGTCTTTTATTTAACATCAAGATTAAAAGATAAAACATCCTCTAGAGAGTAGGCTCATCAGCCCCAAGATCAACATCATCCACGAGGAATGCTGGAAGCACAGCAGGGTAGAGCTCAGGGTCGTAATAACTACTAATCAGTAGCTCTGCATCATCAAAAGAACCTAAAAATGTTGTCTCCAGTTAGGAGGGAGCAAAGTACAATTCATGATAATCCAACAATTGAAATAATAATAGAGTTATGCACTTTTAAACAATTTGAAATAAATAGTTCTCCAGCAGTTAAAACATTGGGATGTGAATAGGCAATGAATATGACCGGATTTGGTTGTACAGTTGTATCCTATTGATACGATATGGCTTATCCCCGTGTGTATGAGAGGTAAGCTAACACAGTCAGTATACTACTTTGGATGTGGTCATACTCATTACACTACTCCCCCAGTACCCAACAGTCAATCAGTCAATGCTCTCAGAGAGAGTTCCGTGTTGCATCGTGGTTTAAACTTGCAATAAAACGATTACTAAATAATTCATAAACTAACACAAATTGTACTTGCCTTTGTTTATGACTGGTTTGAAGAGTTGGTTCTGGGATAGACAATCAGACTCGTCTTCGAAATCCTACATTGAGAATCCTGACTTAGTATTAGAGACGAAACCATATCTAGGTGTGCTAGTTACAATCTCTAGAATTGGTACTATTCAAGTTTTATGTTATTACAATTTCTACCAGAACACGTTTATCGATGTGATTTACTATTAATTAATTTACGAAGAAAAGTCAACTTAATATTTTATTGGAAAAATAGTATCTACAGATTATTTGGTAAAACTTGGTATTTTGTAATAAATATAAAAATAGATTTTCCTTAAATGAGAAAACGTGAATTTGTTAAAATAATCTAACCTTGAAATTTACCACTTAATGTGAGAAAACTATTAATTTTCTATATAAAATAAAATTATATTCTACGCGTCTACGCCAAACCAGCAAAACCAGAAAAGAAACTAAAGCCACGCTACCAAACAAAGCCACAGATAACAAAAATAAGAAAATGGGCTTACGCCCTTACAACGCTTTACATAAATTCAATTAAAAATAAGAATGGTAAACTGAACGCCGGGAAGCGGTCCATTCAGCAGGCCGAAGCCCTGCACCAAAAATACGATTGGCCAGGAACTAGTTCTAAATAATAAAAGAAAGGGTCTCAGACTTGGTCCAAAAAAAATCATGTTTGCAAATAGCTAATGCCTCAACGTCCGGAACAATGCCGGTTTCGTTTGCATTTCGCTAAGGCCCATAGACCGGTACAGTCGTCGCCCGAAAATAAAATCAACTAAATAATTTCTTTGCAAAATAACTGGTTTTGGAAAGTATTTCAAAACTTTTTAAGAAAATTTGGGCAACATTTCCTCTATAACTGGGACAACCCAATACTGGGAAAATGCCGACAAACACCAAAAATAATTATCCCAAACCAGGGAAACCTACTGAAAATAATTTCATCCACAATTATACATAAAAACCAATTCACAGAAATATTTCCGAAGAATTATTCAGAAAACCCGAATTGGAAATCGGAAAACCCGAAACTCCTCGAAAATTCCAGAAGCACAGAAGCAATCTTCAGAAATAAATTCAGAGCTTCAGAAACCAATATCGAAAATCTCAGATCACTTCCAAAAGGAATTCAAAAAACCCGAAAATTTTCACAGAACCAAAATAAAACTAAAACTTCTCAGAACCAAAACCAACCCACGAAATTAAATCCGAAAGCCACAGAACAAACGAAACGAACAAAGAGAACTTCAGAAATTTCCGAAATCGATTTCGTCTAAACCGAATCCCGTAACGAGATCGGGGACCAAAATCATCATAGACTCGGGAGAGACGAACTACTTTGACTAACAGAAATTACCCAATATCCGTTGGTCGGGGAGCCGCGGGATAAACTCGGGAACGAAAACGGAAGGTCGGGCCACGGAATTGGACTCGGAAACGAATAGTGAGTGGTGCACAGGACAGCGCACCCGAAGACAGTAGCTGGACGCAGCCGGGAAGCGGCGCACGGGGCGGATCGGGCACGCGGGGTCGACCGGAGGTGTGATGCGGTCGGGGTCACCTGGACGAGGCCGGCCTGGACTTGGGCGGAGGGCGCCACTCGGGTTCGCCAGAAAATAGGGGTTAGGGCACGGAAGATTTGGGGATGGAGATGGAATGGTGATGGGGAAAGAAGTGGGGAGAGGGTTTTATAGGGATGAAGCTTGGAGGTTACCGGAAATGGAAAAAAAAAAACCAAGGGTCACCGGACGTTACGGAGAGATAGAGGGGTGGTCGACCATTCGCGAGGAGGGAGGGGAGCGGCTCCATTTGGGAAGGGAAAGGAAACCGATGGTCTTCGGTTTAATAATAGAGGGTAAAGAGAGAGAGTTTAATAACTCTCTGTAAGAAATGAATGAATGGAAATGGGATTCTATTAAAGCTTTTAATATATATAAATATATATATATAACAACTTAAAGAATTTTATACGAAACCGAGTTCGGTTTCGGAATTCGGTTTCGGGATTTAAGAATGGGTTCGGGTTCGGAATAAAACCAAAATCCAATTATTTAATTTTGGAAATACTTTTCATAAATTCACTAATTAATTAATAATATTATTATTTTAGTAAAAAAATTATTTAGCAACACAATTTTAATAATTTAAAAATGTAATCTAAATTTACGGGTTTCACAGTCTAACAAAAATCATCGATTCATTGTATTATGAAGAAATTCATAGCAAGAAATTACACAAGGTTTATAATAACAGCTAAAGATACTCCTACTCCTAAGTTATTTGATTATGGAATACAATTTATAACAACAGAAGGGTACGATAGAGATAATATGTTTAAAAACCTTCTCAAGATAAATCTGATAATCATATGCGTCTATCCAAAATCATGTTACTCAGAGTCCTCGCCATGCCAGTAAGCAAGGCTGCGATAAACGATAGATTCCATAACTAGGGTATGCACCTCTATAATCATGTCGTCTGAAATTCTCGCTATACCGACTAGTATAGCTGCGAGAGATTCCAAATCTCATAATCAAGATAGGTACCTCCAAAGTCAGGTCTCTATGTTTTCGTCATGCCAGCTAATATGGCTGCGATAAACTACAGGTTCCATAATCAAGTAGACGTTTTACCATTCCTGTATTCCCGTCAACATATGTTATCAGAAAATATCGTAACTCAGGCCAAAAAATTCATCTCGATAGGAAAATTAAAATCAACAACGATCCATCAAAATCAAATTCAATAACCAAGGAGTGAGAGCGAACAAAACAAGGGAAAGGATTTCAAATTGAAGTTTAAATAAGATTCTCAAGGGTCGTCCTAGGAATCTCTCAAGGTGTCCTAACTGTGATTGAGTACCTTCAAAAATATATCCTAATCCTACTGCAGGCTGTGGTGATACTCTAGTTCGAATACCATTACATAAACTCGACCTGCATGGGCCATAACTAAAAACGTGTCACGACCCGTACCCTAGAATAAGGGCACGAGAAGTGGGTACGTCCAGCCTACACTGCAGTGTCGACGGTAGAACGCTGTCCTAGGTTAATCATCTAACAATATATAAGGTACATGTACAGTATATACACTCCAAATGGAGGTGACATAGCAAATACAGTTTCAATCACATCTAAGGTAGAATTCGATAAAAAGATAGATAGATATGAAATGAAATAAAACCACAGAGATACAACCAGATAGAGTTATAAGTGTCTAAGATGACACAAATCCAGAAACATCCTAAATCTCAAATACAGTAATCCAGAGAATAAATACAACTGAAAATAACTAATCTAAACTAATGGTGTCTCATCCACTGCTAATGGATCCTGCTGGAGTTTCAGGGGTAATGTCTCATCAAACTCTATCCTGGCCATACCCGTAAAAGGTAGAGCACTCAGCTAACATGTACTCTGTAATCATCAACGGTTATCCTGTCAGGAAAATGAGCAAGTACAAACAATAACAGCAGTTCCATATGAATTGACAAATTCTATAAGAGATAGTATAATAAAATACAAGACAAAGATATGGAAAACTTGGGAGCCATTTGAACGTCGAGCTACAACCCGTAAACCAAATAAGGACCAGAGTTGTAACCCTTCTCCCGAACAGAACTTAGTCTCCAATCAAGGTACAGCATAAAGGCATATAGAACATGTGAGTAAATGAATATCATATCATGGTGAAAAAAGTACTGAATGTAGAACAGAGCAGGATATAAGATATGATAAAATAAATATAAAATGTGCCTTGAATTATTAGAGCATTATGTGATCGGCTTTGGGTAAGTTACAGGACAGGTTATCCACTTGGTCCGACAATCACAAGAAATCTCTAAAAAGGGTCATGCCGGCTAACCTGGATAACAAGCACACGGAGAAATCTTGCTACACCCTACGTGAGGTGAGAGTGGCACAAGTATAATAGTGACAGGAGGCTTTGATCACATAGCCCCTAATAATTCCCCCATCTCCGAATAGTATAATGGATCTGGACATGACACGTCATGACACGGGATTCCCTAAGAGGATAGCTACTCCCTCTCAGGAATTGGTGTCTATACAAGTACAGGGAACAAGACAGAAAATGTATATATATACCAAGAAAATTCAGGAACAACATCTCATGTCATGATCCAACATATACTAGTCCGTGAACTATCGTGACCGAAAATCGAGTAAGACACTACAACTGAATCGGATATAGCAGATATCAAGATAATAAAAATTATCAGTGAATGTACTCGCCCGCGGTCCTCAGCTGTCAAATAGGGTCGATGCTCAGAGTGATGCCACAAACCTAAAGATGTGATATATATAAGCTAATTAGGGTTCAACAGTGTTAGACAGGATTATATAGTATAAGCTATATAATCTAGGTCAAATCTCAGTCCAACTAAGTCAAACTAGGTCACAGGAAGTCAAACCATGTCAAACCAGGTCAAACTAGGCTAATGTTGACTAGCAGTTGACTTTTGGTCAACTGGTCAACCTGGTCAAGTTCTAGACATTTCTAGGCCAAGTGTTGACTGATAGTTGACTTTTGGTCAAAGCAGTCAAACTTGGTCAACCAAGGTCAAAACTAGCCTAAGCATACTATTCTTAATATTTACATACAAAGATACCATATATCTTGGTCAAACAGGATCAACTCTAATCTAAGAATTAAAATATCAAGTTGTACATCGTTATTCGTATATCGAAATATACGACACGCAAATCGAGATACGATAATCAACGGTAAGGTTAATAATCTTATCACAGTGATCTACATGATTATCTTGCCAATTTCAGCGATTGTGAGATCATTGAAATCGACTGATCTCAATTTTGTTGTACTAATTCCGAAATACGAACTTAATAAGAATTAATTATAATAAAAGGTTAATACACAGAGAAATATCTACAAACATTGCCGGATAATGAAACAAACGTCACCAACATGTCCAGAATGGTCAAATCAGCTTGTATAGCCGATCCATAAGTCCAATTTTGATACAGGGACAAAAATGTAATTTCGGGTCAAAATGGTGTCCGTAACGGACCCGCTTTGTACCAAAAAATGTACAAGAATACTAATCTACCAAACCTAACAAATTATATGTCTACGAATCCAGAATGACGATACGAACCCAACGGTATATCCAGAATTAGATTCCGTTGACCATGACATTGAAACTCTGATTTGCACGAAAAAAGCGTGTCGGAGCCAATGTCCTCAAAACTCAACAAATTATATGTCAACGAGTCCAGAATGACGATACGAACTCAACGGTATATCCAAAATTGGATTCCGATGAGTCGGCATCAAAAAGTCCTGTTGACCCGGACTGTGGGGCCCGCTTTGCACCGAAATGCGTGCCAGGGCCCACGTCCTCCAAATCTGACAAACTTTATATGAAATATGCCAGAACGACGCCACGAGTCTACTGGTGGTTTTAAAAATTGAATTTGGAGTCCCGGGTTCAAAAATGGAAATTAACAACTTAAAAATTACGAATTCGGACGACCAACTTTGGCGTCAAATTTAACCAATCAAATGTGCTCACAATGAAACGAAACTTAAGGGGTAGTAAGAGGGTTATACCAGCTGCACATAGGAACCAGTGGTATGCCAGATGGAGCTGCGATGGAGGAGATACGAATCGATGAAGTTGGCTCCGTAAAACTGTCCAAAAATAACATAATTTAAACGGTCAACTTGGTGGCCGATTTTGATGTATCAAACGATAAAACTAATGGACGAAAATTGAGGAGAGTGAAGAGCTATATACCGAGATTGAGACGGAGCAAAGAAATTACCGATCCACCGGTCGAATTTCTTGAAAAATATGGGCGAAGTTGCTGCTACAAAACGCGATTTAAGCTTCGTTCCCGAGCACGTCACGACGAAATTTAGTACGAAATGCATGAATAGCCTAGACGGTACGTCCCGGAGGACGGTGGCCGCCACAGGGAGGTACGATAGAGGTCGCCCGGCCAGGGGGGTGGCCGGCCACGACGGCCGTGGCGCAGTCACCGGCACCTGCACCGCGCGGCCAGTGGCACGACTGCTACTACTGTGCCTCGTTGTACTGTGCGCTGCTGCTGCTGCCACCTCACTGCAGCTGCTGGTGTCCACGGCGGAGGTGCGACTGCAAGGCGACGGGGCCGACGGGAAGAAAGGAGGAGGAGGAAGAGAGAGGAGTGGTGGTGGTGGTTCGGTGGGGTGATGATGGTTGAAGTGGTGGTGGTGATTGGAAATGAATGAGAAGGAGGAAGGAGAGGGCTGTGGAGGAGGCTCGGGGAGGGAGTGGCTCTCGGGCTCGGCCAGAGAGGAGCTGGGCTCGGGAGGAGGATAGGAGGTGAAGAATGAGGAGGAGAAGAATGGAGGCTCGGGATGGAGGATGAATGGAGTTGTTGTGTATTTCTTTAGGAATGAGAGAGAGAATTAATTGGGAGGAAAGAGAAAGAGATTCTCTCCATAATTTTTAGGGTCGGCCATGCTAGAGGGGTTTGTGTGAGTGAGTGTTGGGGAAAATTTTATGGTGAGGATTGATGGAGAGAATCCACGGTTAGGATTAATGTAGGAAAATAGATCATTCTCTAGGGATTAAAATCAATGGTGGTTATTCTTGAATATTGGAGTAGGAACAATAGGTATTAATATTTTTCAAGGGTAATGAGGGTGAGGGTGTCATGATGGAGGGTAACATGAAGCTTGGTCTGGGTTTTGGTTGAGCCGGGTCGGGTCAAACAGACAGGGTACAATAAATGAATTATTTTTAGGTGTTTATCAACATGGTAAATAAGTAGCATGTGGCGGCTCAAATAAATAGGACACAGTATCATGCGGGTAGTAGGCTTCATGTGGGCCATGTCCATATTTGGGTTGACAGGGTATCCACAACTCAAGTAGGAAATGAATGTGACACCGTGGGGTGAATTAAAATTGGGTCATGTATCAGAAAAGTTGTGTGAAGCAAATGGAGTACAAGATGGTGTATCTGAGTGGGACACGAAGGTCATAGGTGAAGAGTGTCTCGAGTAGATCATACATAAGGAGTTGGTTTCAAGAAAATGACTAGTCTGGTGCTCCTAAATTAAAAGTCATGGTAACGTGCATATGATGATCAAGAAAAAGAGTAGGAAATCAATTAATAATTAATCAACGATCAAATGGTCTAAATTGACCTGAAGTTGTGCAAAATAAAAAGAGTACAAGGGAACAAGTTTGGATGGGACATGATATATCAACATGAAGATAATCTTGTCTACTACACACTGATGAAGGGAGCTTCCAGAGATTGACATCCCTAACGCTCCAGAAGTCAAAGTCACGGTAAAGAGCATTTAATCAATAATAATATCGATTGCAAATAATTGATTTATAAAATTGAAAAAATAAGCCCTAAATTCAGGGGGCTTACACGAAGCAACCGGAATCTAGGTACGTTCTTCCCTAATTTCTTCAAGAATTTTGTACATTCTATTCAAAACCCTAGAATATTTTTAATTTTCTAAAAAGTTTTGATAAATTAGGTTTAGAATCTCTTTATGGTTCATGAAAGGAATTTTCGAACACGACAAACGCACATTTTTTCTTGAAACCCTAACCCTAGAAGACAACAAACGAGCATCTTGTTTTGGCCGTTCGGCTGCAACAGTCGGGTTTGAATACAGTAGGACTGTCAGGCCTGTGGTAGTCCTAATGTAAAGCAGGACTGTGGCAGTCCTACTTTACATTAGGACTGCCACAGGCCTGGCAATCCTAATATAATGAGATATAGGGGTAAAATTGGGGGGAGGGTTGGTACTCTATGTTGCTCATATGGAGGGGGTGGGTAACTGCATGATGCTCATATGCGGTGGGGGGGTAACTGTATGTCCTATTTCTGTTTCTATTATTTAATAACTGTACGTTGTCCTGCAGTCCTCCGGCCACTAACCTTCGGACATCCTAAGTTGTCGAACCCTACAAACCCGGATCCTGCCGTCGAAGCAATTGGAGCTCTTCCTTCCAAAAATGTCTTGTATGCTGGGTTGGTAAGGATGGTGAGTTCCATATTTGTAATTAGACTGAGATTTCCATATTTGTTAACTTAATTCACTTATACTTTTATTTACAGTCTCAAAAGGTGAAAGAATTAGCCCAAACACTCCGGAGAGGTTGCCAAAGTGACACTAGTGTCGCGGTCGCCAACGAGCTTGATCGCATCGACGACGTGGTCGAGTTCTCCTTAATGAATAATGGAGTCTCGTTCAAAGGCCTGGCATGATATGTAGTTGGATGTGGAATGATCATTAGTTGGATATAATCTGGATGTTTTTGTTGTTTGAAACTTGAAGGATATATTTGTTGTTTGAAAACTTAAGTTGTTGGGCAGATTTTTGAAGGATATGTAGTTGACACTTATGTTGTTTTTTGAAGTTGAATATTTTGTCTGATATGTAGTTGTGATTTATGTTATTTTTTTGAAGTTGGATATTTTGTCAGATGAGAGTTTCAAACTGAAACTCTCTGTCACAGAGAGTTTCAATTAGGACTGCCACCCCATGACAGTCCTACACTTAAGTAGGACTACCAGGGTGCTGGCAGTCCAAATTAAAACTTGTAGTTACAGCAAGTTTCAATTAGAACTGCCAGCCCCCTGGCAGTCCTACATAAGTGTAGGATTGCCAAGGGGTGGCAGTCCTATTTATAAAACTCTGTGATGAGCTCCTCAAATTGAAACTCTGTCACAGAGACTTATAAATAGGACTGCCAGCACCCTGGCAGTCCTCATTTTGTATAGGACTGCCAGGGAGTGGCAGTCCTAATTGAAACTCTCTGTGATAGAGAGTTTCAAAACTCTCATCACAGAGACTTACAAATAGGACTACCACCCCCTGGCAGTCCTAAATTACACGAAGAATGACCATTCTCCTATGTTTTAATACTGGGAATGGCCATTCTCCTACGTTTTAACACTGGAAATGGCCATTCTCCGTATAAATTAACACGGAGAATGCCATTCTCCGTGTTTTTAAACATGGAGAATGGCCATTCTCCTGCATTTTAACACTGGAATGACCATTCTTCGTGCTAAATTACACGAAGAATGGCCATTCTCCGTGTAAATTAAGACGGAGAATGGCATTCTCCGTGCTAAATTATACGGAGAATGTCATTCTTCGTGTTACTAACACAGAGAATGGCCATTCTCTGTGTAAAATAAAACGAAGATGCCATTCTTCGTGTTACTAACACGGAGAATGGCCACTCTTATGTGAAATTAATATCCTTCGTGTTCTAACGGAGAATGGCTATTCTCCTGCATTTTATGGTCAGTTGAAACTTTGAAGGGCCATAACTTTTGACTGGAGGTCGAAACGAGGTCCGGTTTGTCGCAAAATGAGCGTATCTTTGAGGAGCCTGAGTTTAACAGCTTCTTCGTTAGACGGCCTTTTGAAATTTTAGAATCGCAAAAAAATGATGTTTGGACCTCCGTTTTAGCACTTTTGCCGTTTGTCTTGGTCTTTCCAAAAATTTCGATGAGTTTTTGAAGATTTTTGAGGAGAAAACTTAGATTTGAAAGTGAGCAGCGTATGGAAGAAGATGAAGTATCTTTACAGAGAGTTTTATACAGGACTGCCAATACCCTGGCATTCCTTTATTAAGTAAGGACTGTCAGGGGCTGGCAGTCCTAACTTAATGTAGGACTACAGAAAGTCTGGCAGTCCTACTTTACATTAGGACTGCCACAATCCTGGCAGTCCTACTTTACATTAGGACTGCCACAACCCTGGCAGTCCTAATGTTGTAAGCCACGACTGTATCAGCCGAACAGCCAACGATTTATCGTGTTCAAAAAAATATGTGAGATCATGTTCAAAAATTGATTCATGAACCCTAAAGTGATTCTAAACCTAATATTTATGTTTATGGTTTCTGATTTTGAGTATTAGTGGAAACTTTTTTGGTGGCTGATCTTAGACAAATTTGGGGAAAAATTTGTGCCAAACATGATTGAGATAGGAGAATTTTTTTGGAGATAATTTTCGAAAAGAAAGGAAGAAAAATTTGGGAAAAATTTTAGACTAGGGTTTAATTCTATGACCTAGAAATGTTGGGAGAGAAGAAAAAGTAGAGGGAGAGAAGAAAAGAGTTGAGGGAGAGAGAAAAAAGTAAGGGAGGGAGAGAGAAAAATTAGAAAAGTTGTCTTTTATACCTAATGTTGGGCTGCCCCCAAGTAAAAAAACTGATGGCAAACTTGTAATATTTGTAAACATTTTTGGGCTGTCCCCAAGTAAAATTGGTGGTGCCTTTAGAAAAAACATTTAATAACTATAACTACGAAGGCTTTAAGGAGACCTAATTAGTTTACCTATACCTGCATAAAAAAGAAATCATTAGACAATGGAAGGATTCAAGCAGGATGCAAGTCAAGGGATAGTTTGAAGTCAAAGACAGAGATTAATAATGTACCAAAGCATGTGGAGGAGATCCTTAAGTCTAATCATATTTGTGGATGATATGAAACTCTTCTAATATTATTCTAATATCTAACTTCAACTCTATTTGCAGTCTCGTAGTAGTATGACTAACTTAAGTACTACCACGAGTTTGCAATATTTTAAAAAATTGGACCTGCATGGGCCACCATAAAAATTTGTCACGATCCGCTCCCACTTATAGGATACGAGTATATAGCCAAGTACAACCTACGTTGCAGTATCGACAGTAGTATGTTGTATATGATAACATGGTCCGTAATAAGAACAATATACACATAACATCCACATCTAAACCATCAAAGATAATATCTAATAGTCACAACAATAAACTAAAGAAAAATGTCAAAATAATCTACTACAACTCAGATAATCTCAGGAACAAACCAGGTAGCAGAAAAGTAAACTAGAATCCAAAACTATAACCCTAACTAATGGGAAAGCATACGAAAGAAATATGTTAATTCGCATCAATGCCAGAATCTGGTACGTCAGTAATGCTAGTGTCGCCAACATACGCACCGTAGACCTCAGAACAGATGACGTCGTCTAAAGCTGAAAATAGTTATTCAGTCAGAATTGGAGCAAGATCACCATAACCCTACACTACACAATATTATACAAGCACGAAGAAATAATAACAAGGAAGAAAAAATATAAGCATGACATCATATGATAAAAAGAGCACAATTATAACATGAGGACAATATGAAAGTAGACTCGATGGAAGAAAAATAATAAATGATATAGCAACAAGAGGTCACGTTACTATGTGTTTTAAAATACTAGCTTTTCTGCATGAAGACGACTTGGGATATACGTCAATCTTATGTGTGGTGCACGATTGATATTATTTAGTTTACAGGAAGGAATTTACACAGATATAGACCACATGCATACTTATAGTATTTTCCCGCCCACAACAATCACAAAAATATGTTAACTATATATAACAATATAGGTAAACATGATAACATATAATTATAATACAACTAGTGAACAAGTATAACATGTGAGCATAAACAAGTAACTGCATAAGGACTATCTTGTGCACAGGTAATCAACCATGGTGAATCAAAAACAATAACAACAGAAGATATGAAGAACTAACCATGAAAGACGATATAAATACATGCAGTGCAAATAAAGGTAACATAGTATCATAGTAAAACTTGCCTAATCTCCTGAACAACCATTTTCATAAGTCGAGGACAAGAAGAACTTCGGCCTATAAGCTACCAACCTATATCAATCATTGCACCATGAACCGTGTACGAAAATTACAAGTTAGTTCTAAGATTCATACTCTAAAATCATGAAAATATGGCTAATGGGTTATCTATTAATATTATTTAATTCTAGAATAAATTATCTAAAAACCTAATTTAATCTAGTTATAATGTGAATTATAATCTAAACAAAGAATTTTGGCTATAAAAAGTTACAGTTTTAATTTCGGAATCCATGACACGCAAATTGAGACACTACTGTTGACTAGCTAGTCAAACATTACGAACTCAATAATTTGAGTATGCATCCTAGTAGATTTCAGTGCCATAAGTCCACTAGAATCGACGGTTCCACAAGATCACGTTTTGGTCAAAGTTATCATTGTTATGGCTAACAATGACCAAATCGATAAATTATCGATCAAATCTGAGTTCAACGAATTAATAAAATAATAAATAATTATATAAATTTTTGGAAAAATTAATAGGATTTTTGGAATTATAACATATGTGTTATATAAAATAATTATATATATATATATATATATATATATATATATAATATATATATATATATATATATATATATATATATATATATATACATGGTTGAGTCGGTGGCTTGCTTGAGCCGCGCTCAGCTGCCACATGTCACCATCTTGGAACTCCTGCCCAGGATGGGACGGCCCAGGTTCTAGTCAGCTTGGCTAAGTGCTAAGCCATGGCTTAATTAGAAAGCCATTATTGGCTCAGTCAACGCTAAGGCACCAACTGTGCTGGTCCACCGGCTGACAAGCAGGCCCAGGTGGCTGACTGGGTTCCGACTGGGTATTTTCTGATCTAAATTCATAAATTCATTTAATAGTTATTTTAACTCCAATAAATTATAAAAAAATCAAAAAAATTCTAGAAAATTCTAGAAAAAAAATTCTAAGTGTTTAGAACCTAAATAAAAATATTTTATCTTAAAATATCATCGTGTGACCCCACAGTAAATCCCAAAAGACTATAAAAAATAAATTTTATGGACTTTAATTATCTAAAAATCCCTAAAAAATCCAAAAAAATTCTAGAATATTCTAGAAAATATTTTAGTCATCTATAGCCTAAATAAAATATTTGGTCTCAAAATACCCCTGCGTGAACCTATAATTTTTTGAAAGCTTATAAAAGATAATAAATATATTATTAATTATCTAAAAATCCAAGAATTACAAAAAATATAAAAATAAATAAATAATATATTTGGCTACCTAGAGATCATATGTGACCTAAAAATTACCCTACTTCACATATAGGCTTAGTTGTGATCCATTATGATCCAAAACAAAATCCTTAAATAAATAAATAAATTCTAGGAAGCAGGTGCTATAGATTGTTAGCCAAATGATTGTATCATATTTTTAATATAAATCAATTAAGTTTAGCATTATATTATAACTAATCTTCATGCAATCATTATAGCAATTTTACTTATACTTATCCTTTTAGTGATGTGTGCTTATTGTTTTACATTAGTGATATGAGCTTCTATTATTACTTTAATTTAAAACCGACTTGCCATAATAAAAAAAGGAAG